>LDAU01000123.1:0-13557 GCA_001447515.1 Pseudocohnilembus persalinus
TAAATGATTAATTTTAAATCCATTACAAATAAAAAATTATATAATAGAATTATTAGTTGAATTAAAAATCTGCTTTCAAAATTTTTATATAATAAAAAAAACCTTTTAAATATAATATATAATTTTTATTTTAATAAATAAACTAATTTTATAATCTTTAATTTATATATAACATAATATATTTTTTTAATTATAATTTTAATAATATACTATAATTAATTTTTATCAAAATTTTTTAATTATATGTAAATTTTTTTTAATTAATAGTAAAAAAAATGCTCAATAAATCAATTTTTTCTAGCTGTAATATACCTTTTTTCTAAGTTTCTAACTTCCTCCTATGTAATAAATAATTTAAATCATTATAAAAATTAAAGTATATATAAAATTTTTAATTTTTAAATTAAAAGCAAAATGTTTAAATAAAAAATAAATAATAAATATTACATCTTCACTTTCCGAGTCAAAATTAGAAATTTGATTATATTTAATTTAAGGAATTCTATATCCACTATTTCCAAACTCTTTTTAAGATTCTCCAAATTTATCTTTATCTTAATTATTATTACTATAATTACTATAATCGACATTTTCATTGTAATACTTTTATTTTCCTTTATTACTTTTTTTCTTGCTTTCTAAAAATTTTTTTTAATTACTATTTAATAAATCTTTTCTTTAAGAATTTAAAAAATCAGTAGTCAGTTTATAAAGCCCTTTATTATCTACTGTAAAAGTTTCTTCATTTTCGAGGTCAAATAAATTTTTTTTTATAAAATCTTTCTCTTATTTTTTATCACTTGATTATATACCATTTTTAGTAACTTATCTTGTCCTAATTTTTATAAGTATAAAAAATAAAATTTAATTAATTATATAAATTTTTATGAAATCATATTTCAAATTTATATTATAATTTAAATTAATATTTAATTTTATAATTTATACTTTTTATTTGAATTGTCTGATTCATCAGAGCTACTTGCTTTTTGTTTTTTATTGGATTGAAATTCTCTTTATTTTAAGGTTTTTTTATGATTATTTTTTCTATCAGAGTCCTTTTCTTCAATTTTATTATTGTTATTATTTGAGATACTGTTATGTACTGTATTCTAGAAATTTTAATTTTCTTTCATTATGTTATTATTTATATTTTAATTTTAAGCATCTTATGTAGTTATTTTATCTTATGCAAAAGTATCTTAAGCATTAAATTAAAAATTATTAAAATCATTTTAAGCAAATGACCATTAATCTTCATTCACATTTTACATATTTTTAAAGTTTTATTTTTATTGATTAATAACTTCAGCAGCTGATTAATATGTGTCTTATCTATCTCCCGAGTTTCCATTTTATTATTATACTTATTATGATTTTTAGGAAATAATTGAAATTTCATGTTCAATTTGTTATTTTTCTTAATCATCTAAATTATGCATCGAATTTTATTAATTGGTGTTTTATTCAATCTAATTATTATTTTAATTAACATTTAAATTATCCATATAATTCTAAAAGTTATAGCTAAATTAATTATTAGTATTAGAATATTCTTAAAAATTTAAACTATTATTTAATTGGCTATCATTCTGAGAATTTTAATTTAATTATGATAAACTCTAGTTTTAACTTTAAAATTATTGTTATTTTTTTTAAAAATTTACTTCTTATATTGACGCCTATTCAACCGATGACATTTTTTATTACTATTATAACTAGAAGATATTATTATTACTTAACATATTATTTTTATTACTATTATTAGGAAATAAAACTTATTAAGTTTAAAAGGGTTAATTTTATAAATTTTAAAAAGATTAACTATTGTTTTGATTTTAAGTAAATTCCTAAAAATAATTACTATTATTGTTATCATTATTTTTGTTTGCAAAATTGAATAGTTCAGATTAAGGAATTTATTATTAATAAACATTAGTTTATTTTTTGGGTTATTAAGGAGTATAAAGCATTTTATTTTCACTGCCATATTATTCTTAATTTTATTATTATTATTGCTATTATTAGTTTTAACCAATATTTTAAAAATTTTAAATGTATTATTTTTAAAATTATTATTATTACTGATTTAAAAATTGTTAAAATTATTAGAATTATGATTACATATCTTATTATGATTAAATTTATTATTCACTATAACTTTGATTAAAGTTATTTTATTGCATATTATGCTATTATTTTAATTGTTATTACTATTGTGCAAACAGGTTAAAGAGCTAAGGAGAATTATTATTATACCTAAATATTAATTTAATTTATAATTTAAAAATAAATTTTTAACAAAGATATTAAAATATATTATTTTATACTGCTAAGAAAAAGAAAGCTGCTGGTTGATCAATTATTATTACAATAGAGCTTATTAAAGATCCACAACCTATTTCTATAAAAATTTTATTTACTCACTTTATTAATTAATAATTTTCTCATTAAATTCATTTTTCATTTATATCTCCTTATTTATCAAACTTTAATCTATTACAGAAATTTAGATATATTTTATTTAAATAAAACTTATCATAAATAATAAATTATTTATTATACCATTAAAATTTAAGTTTTATTGCGAATTCATACTGACAAAAGTTTAATTAGAATTTTCTGCTTAATTGCATCCAAATGCAGCAGATTTTACGCTTTCTTCTAGTTGATCTTCTCCTCCTGAACTACTTTTACTAGAATTTTTTTTAAATAGCTACATTTCTTATTATTATTTTCCACTGCTTTATTTTTAGCTATTCTGTTTTTCATTAGATTTTTTTATATCCTTTATTTATTAAGATTATATCAAATCAATATTATTTATTTCAAGATTCTAGTTATATATAAAATCTATTTCTGAATCTGTAAAAAATTTAAAAATTTTAAAAAAATTATGATAATATTTATATTTTTATTTATTTCTTAGATTTTTAAATTTATATTTACGCTCATTGATTTCATTTAATTTTATTTTTTAATTATTTGACAATAAAACCCATTTAGGTTCTATTATTTAAGAATAATCATTAGGATCTTCCCTTTTTACTTCAACTTCGTAAAACTCGGGAGATTAAACAGCATTAAAAGAAATATAAATAAATCTTTTTTTAATATCATCGTAACTAAATCTAGTTGCAATTTATTAATTTTTAATAAATTCGACTAATAAACTCCAAATTATATATTTCTAATCAAATTCTTTTATATTCATTTCCAATCCGTATGACCAAATTCCAATTAAAGGTACTTATTTTGCGTATGAATCACTGGCCATAAAAGGGTATATCTATTTTATTTTTATAATTTATAAATACATTAAAAATGTTAAATACTAATATTTTTTAACTATATTTCTAAAATTATTAACAATAAAAATTATTAATCATAAAAAATTTTATATCTTTCATTATTATTTTACTCTTTCATTTTAATCTAATGTTAAAAATCCAAACTTATAAATTTCATTTTATGCATTTTTATTATCCATTTCTTTGGGACTTTTTTATTACTTTTTTGCCAAAAATACACTTAAAGGTGTTGAAACAAATTTATAAGGCTAAGATATTTATTACATAATAAAATCGATTTTAGGAAAATATATAAGTTTATTTAGTTTAATTTAATCCTGGTTTTAATTTTAACCTAATTTCTCACTCATTTAATCATAATTAAAAAATATTCTAAAATTATTTAAATATAAAAGGTCAATATTATTAACTTATAGCTAAAGTTTTTGCAGTTGCTAATTTATTCCTTCATTATAAAAACTTGTCTCAAAATTCCCTATATCTTATAAACCTTTAATACAGTCTTAAAACTGGTTTTCTAATTCATTAATTTGACTTTCGGAAGATTTATTTATACAAACTGTGAGCGGATAAATTTTTTCTTCGTTTATTTTTCTTTAACAATAAAAATAAATATTTAATTTTATTTATATTATAAAAGTAAATTTAAATATATTATATTATTATTAAAAATAAAATAATAATTATTATTTATATGTTAAAAATATATTATCATTTTTATTATCTATTTTAATGATAATATTTAAATAACTTATTTTTACGAATTTAAGCTTGTTTCTTTGTCAAGTGTAATTTGGTTGAGCGTATATATTTTCTCAAATTTATTTTTATCTGCTTTTCTAATTTGAAATTTTTGTCCAAATATAAAAAAATCCTTACTTTTTTTCGATTAAATATGGGAAATTATTTTTTTTTACACATTTTAATCCATATATATTTTTGGTAAATAATCTAATGCTTACAATTAAAATTAATGTCCCTATTTAAAATAAGTATATTAATTTATAAATATTTTGAATAATTATAACTAAATTTTTGAATTCACCTTGTATTTTTTATATTGTAGATTAAAATATTTAGGCTCAAAGGATAATGGATATTATAAAAAATGATCTATCATTTATTTTTCATTGTTTTCTTATTAATGGAAAGCTAATTTATTAATTTTTTTCATTTTATTATTTTAAAATACGATAAATTACAATAAATTTTATTTGATATTTTCTTATTTTTATTTTTAATTAATTGATGAATTTTATTTATAAATATTTTTAATTAAATTAAATTAAAATTAGAGTGTTTGAAAATAATAACTAAGCTGTTATAACCATTCAATTTTTTATTAAATAATATTTTAATATTTGGAAAAGTATATATAAAATTTAATTGCTATAAAAATATAATAAAAAATTCATAGAAAATTCAAATAATTTTCAATTATTCTGAATTTATTTTTTCTAACTTTAAATTTTACGAAAAAACACCTAAATATTCTTTTATTGAATATTTTTATTATATTCTAAATAAATTGGTTTTTAAAAATATTTTATCAGAAAATTAGGTATTTTTATCATAATTAAATAAAAATATCTAAAAAAATTAAATTAAGAATAAGTTTGAATATAAATAAGTAATAAAACCAGTCTTTTTTTTTATAAAATAATTTGATATATATTATATTAGGAAGAATTTAATTAAATTATCATAATTAAGACTAATTATTCACAAGAATATTAATACACACAAATTATCATTATTATCATAATTTAATCAATTCATATGAATAGCATATAAATAAAATAAGGCAAAAAACAAAATAAAAAAAAATAAATAGCCCAATAAAAATAATATATTAAAAAACTTTAGAAAAATATCAAGAGTATAAATTCGAAAGTAATATAAACAAAATTATATAAATAATATAAAAATATTTTTCATATGCATCCTGATATAATAATAATTATTTAATTTGAAATTCCTGCCAAAACTTAATCATTTATCTTTAAAAGGAACCAATGGGAAATTCTTAAAATTCTGGAGCTATGTCAGGTGTTTTCAAAAAAAAAAAAAAAATTCGCCAAACAGTCAAATAGGCTAAGAATTTTAATGTCCAAAATGTAAGATTGTATATCCAAAAGATGCAACCTTTAATGCAGTAAAAATTTTTGCAATATATTCCTTAATTTTTTTTATAATTTCAAACACTACTAAAAAAATTGAACAATATTTGTTGATTTATTGTAAATTAACTAAGTACTTTTCCTATTTTTAAAAAATATATTAGTATAATTCTAAAATTACTTTTCTTAAAAAAAGAGATTAAAATAATATTAATAAATAAAAAATAATCACATATTTATCTTAATTTTCATATTTTTAGCAGCTTCTAATTTTTAATAATTATATTAATTTTTCAAATTTTAATATTTAACTAATCAAAATACCAAAATAAGTATTAAGGTAATTTTTTCTTTTGCCAGCATAATATTTTGATATAAAAATGATTTTAATAGAATATAATACCAATAAAAAATAAATAAATTATCAGAATCAATAAGTATAAAAATAATAGAAAAAATTAAACTACTTTAAAAATTTATACAAAATTATTTATTTATATAGATGAAAGTACACTTAGATGAATGTTTAAATTAAGATTTTTAAGATTCTTAAAGTACAAATAACAATTAAAATTAATAATAATTAATATAATAAACTTCGCAAATTCCTTCATTAACAACATAAAACTAAATTATATAAACTTAAAAATCAAATTAAACAAATTACAAATAATTAGTAGATTATAAAGAGAATTTCTTTTGGGTAAAGGTTCCACAAGATACTGAAAAAATAAAATGGAAAGTAATTAAGAAATTACAATATATTTAAATTTTATTTATTATAATTTATTTTTCTTTTAAATAACTAACTTGTTAATTTTATTTATATTTTTTAAAAGTGGGAAAGAAAAAAATATAATCAAATTCCACTATACCAAATAAAATAAATGCATTAAAAAGGCTAATAATTGGCCTTTCCATAAAAATATGAAATTTTTAGAAGTGAAGTCGAAAAATTTAGAATTCCATGGCAATAAGGAGCTGGTAAATATATAAATTTTTCGAAAAATTTTTAAATTTATACTTAATTTTAAATATAAATATATATATATAATATACCATTTTTCATTTTATATTTTTAAAATTAATAATTTAATAGATTGGGTGACAATTACAAAAGATAGCGTTCTTTTGTCCAGCTTAATGGAAATTTAAAAAGTTAATTTATACAAAGAAGTTAAAGTAAAAATATAAGGTGAAAAAGTAGAAGATGCTGGCGGAGTTTTAAGAGAATGGGCGCATTTAATTATGAAAGAAGCTATAGACCAATTCTCAGGTAATATTTTAAAAATTTAATAAAAAATGTTATAAATTTTTTATATAGATTTATTATATTTATATTAATTCTTTTATATAAAAAATTGCAAATTGATATATAATTTATATTAATGTTTTATTTAACTTAATAGGACTATTTATTATGGCCGACACAGAAGATGTTACATATAAAATTAATAATGAAGCAGATAATGATGAACATATTATAAATTGTTTTTCACTTATAGGTAAAATATTAGGAAAATTAGTTTTCGAAAAAGTTCCTATTAATATATACCTAGATAACACAATTTTAAAATATTTATTGGGCTAAAAGGTGGAATTGCAAGATATATTTTCATATGATAAGTAGGTAAATAATTTTATAAATACATTATTTATTTAAGCTTAATAATGTTATACTATAGTTGTATAAATCCTGGAAACATATACTAGACACAGACATATAATAAGATGATTTTATAGGTAATTTTGCAATTTATAAAACTGACGAAAAAGGATAAACGCATGCTATTGAATTAATTCCCAATGGAGAAGCTATTATAATTGAAAATTTAAATAAATAATAATATGTTGATTTATGGTAAGTACAAATTTTATTTTATAATTTAAATTTTATATTATAATTTTGAAATATTATAGGTTAAATATTATATTTTATCTTAATTTATAGCATAGAATACTATACTTAAAAAAGTATAAAACCCTTTTTAGATGCAATAGCTAAATCATTTTATAAAGTAAAACTATTTAATTTCTAAATATCTAGTTTTTATAATGATATATAATATTTTTAATAAATGTAGGTAATTCCTAAAAAACTAATAGAAAATTTTGAGGTTCATGAATTTGAAATGATCTTAAATAGTACTCCCTTTATAAATATAGACGACTGGAAAATACATACGTAATACTAATTACCTATATATTAATTAGTAGATTTTATAATTAAATTATTTAAATTAATTTTTTCAGAGAATATTAAGGAAAATTTAAAGAAAACGATAAAATAATATAATGGTTTTGGGAAATTTTATACTCTTTCGATTAATAATAACTATAGGAATTTTTAAGATACTGTACTGGTTCGACCAGACCTCCTATATAAGGTTTTAAGTAAATTAATTTTACATAAATAACTCTATAATATAGCAATAATTTTTAATAAAATAAAATAATTATAAAAAATAAAATAAAGAAAATTAGAAAGTAATAGAGGATCTTATAATAAATTTACTATAAGAAGTATTCCTTTTACAAAAACCAACCCATTCCCGATTGCTCATACATGTTTTAATCGTTTGGAATTACCTGAGTAATAAAAAATTGATAAATATTTTTTTAAATTTATATTTATTATAAAAATATCTAACTAACTTTATATAAATATAATATTAATATTTTTAAATAATATAAATAATATTAACTAATTTAAGATATAAAGACCAATTTACTATGTAAACATATATGAAAGCTGTTGTTAACAACGATCTGGATGGGGTTTTCGGAATGGAATGATTTAATTTATACTAATAATATATTTAAAGATTTTTATAAATTCTTAATATATATATAAAATTATAATTGTCATAATTTATTAAAATTTTATTGAACTAAATATTTATATTTAAGTATAATTATTATCATTATTTGTTATATATTTGTATTTAGCACATTTTTGCTTTTTTATTATTTTTCAAATTTCGATGAATATAGAAAATCTATCATATTTTTTATATATTTAAATATAACATTATGTAATAAAATAAATATTAATGTTATTAAATAAAAAACATCACTACTATTTATTAATTAATTTAATAGGTATTGAAATTAAATAAAAATTGCTCTATTAGATTATTTATAAAATTAAAAAAAAAATTTCTACACAAATAAAATAAAACCTTAAAAAGGTAAAAAAAATATTTTAAATACAAAATTTAAAATTAAATAAACATCAATTAATCAAATTAAAATTTTTAAGATTAAAGGAAACAAATAGCAATTTACATTATATAAAATTCAAAGGTTTTCCATAGATTTAACAGAATACTAAAAAATATAATTTTAAATAAGTAAAGTATTTCAAATTAAAATAAAAAATGTCATAGAGTTTCATTTTAAATAAATAAAGAGGAATTTATTCAGAAATTATTAACCCAGACAATTCAGTTTTATTACAAGTAATAAATAATATTAAGTTAAAAAATATATATAGTTACTATCAAATTAGTTCATATTATACTCTTTTTAATTTAAGTTATTTTAAAAATACACTAATTATTAATTTTAAATACAGGACTCTTTTAGTTAAAATAATAATGAAGGTTCCTTTATTTTAACTCAAACAAAAAAATAAAGAATTCCCAAAGCAAAAAAATTAAACCAGGGATAAAATGGACTTAATAGGTAATATAATTTTTAAATTTAAAAAGTTATAATTGTGGCAAAATTTTCAAAACAATAGTGATTTTAAACGAAAAATTCTAACTTTTTATTAGCTTTTGTTTGTTTGTTTTATTTATTTATTTCAAATTAAACTAAACAAAAACATTTAAAAATAAAAAAACAAATAGATAAAAATTTAATAAATAAAGCTATTCCACACAATATTAGCCACTTAAAAAAAGAAAATCTGATACAAAAAAAAAATTAAAATAAAATAAAAACACTAAAATAAATTCATTTGCAAATTAATTAAATAAACATCATATATTAAAATTCTTTTAACATATTTATATATTTTTTTTTTTTTTTTGTAACTTAAGTTCTTTCAATAGAGTACATAAAAAAACAAAAAACTAAGTTCCTAATAAAACTTTATAAATTATTCATGAAAATTAAGTAGATTTTAGAAACACAGTAGACCCAAAAGTTTTGGAACCTTATGAACCTATTCCTGACAGAGTCCCCAGACAAGTGGCAATTGATAGGAAAAAAAAAGAATTCGCCTCTTATGATATAGAAGATTTAATAATGAGCTAAGTAATTATATATATATAATATAATAAAATAAAATATAATATTATAAAATATAATATAATGTAATATAATATAATAAAATATAAAGTAATATAATATAATTAAATATAATTTAATATAATACAATAAAAATTGAATTAAATTAAAAATAATGTTAATTTATTAAAATATTATTTATTTATTCATTTTTTTATTAATTTTTTTTTATTTGATAGCCTTATATTGATTTCAGAAATAAAGAATAATAGTCAGCTTGGTTACCTTTGGAATTATTTGATGATACTGATTATGATGATTATTCTAATATAGATTGGATCAAAAAATAACTAGATGAAGATGGAAAAAAAAGAATTTTAACAGGAAAAGCATTATTTTAAGAAGATGATTGTGATCCTTTTTGGAGGTAACATATATTTTTAAATAGTCTTTTTTAAAAAAAGGAATAATTTATATTTAATTTTTACAAAATTTAGGAAAGTAATAGTTAAAGATTACGATTAAAACACAGATCAATTTATTTGTCAATGGATGGATAATAGTGAAATAACAAGATTGCACAGGTATTAAAAAAATTAATAATTTTTCATAAATTTTTAATAATACAAATATACTAAAATACAGCAAAGCTAATATATAATTCTTTATAATTATTTAAAAAAAAACTAAATTATAAATTAACAAATCCAAAACTAAAATAGATAATTTAAAACTAAAATTTTTACAATAGAATTTACATATGTTTGGACGCAGAAGACCCCAAAAAATACATCGAAAGGGTGGCAAACGCCTTCAAAGAAAGAATCCACGCAGATACAATAATAAAATACAACTACTACATAGACAACATGCCAAGGGAAGACCTGGCAGAATTAGACACTGAATAATAAAAAAGGCTAACAAATTTAGTTTAATCGAAAAATTTATCTTCTGACGTAACTTCTTTGTTGTAGGAAGTCAACGAAGACTATAAAAGAACTATGAATAAAATTATTTTTGACAAATTTTTGTAAACTGACCAAACAGACGAAGAATTAGAAGAACAATTTTAAATGCTACCTAATCTAAATTTCCCAGAAGATTTCTTTGATAAAAAAGAAGAAGGTAAAAAAAAAAAAAAAAAAAAAATATTAATGAAAAAATTAAATTAAATTCAATAAAAATATAAAATTATTTGAAAAAAACTTAAAAAATTGTGTTTCTTTTAATAATTTTATTTTTTTTATTAAATTATTTTATTATAAATTAAAATTTTTGCTGTTATTTTAAGTGAAGGAATTTGGAATGATGAAATTATAAAGATATGAAGGTGCAAAATTAGTTTGGATGTATCACTATGATGAGCCTCACGAAGAGCCTCCCAAAGATTTAACTTAAACTTTCAAAGAATTTTGTTTTTCTTCTCTTTATATTAAAGAAGAAGTAATAACTGCTCTTTAGGAAATCAAAATGGAGTGTGATTAAGTCTTAGACATGAACATCTTTTAACTGGATTTGCAACCTGGTAAATAATAATTAAAATAAAACATTATATTTGTTAAATTAATATAAAAAATATCATATTCTAAATTAAAATTTCTAATATAGGTATGGTTTTGGACCAATTTAAGCACATATAGGAATCTGCAATTTCTTAAATTATGTACCACTTAAAAGGGTAATGGATTTAAGATTTAATTAAAATTATAAAATCCAATTTCGAAGGAGTCGGTAAGGGGTGGTTTAATATGAAAGAAACCTCTAAAATAACTTACGATTTCGGAAAATTGAAAAAATTTTTAACCCTAATAAGATTAAAAATGCAAGACACCGTATTTAGTTTAGTTGAGAAATCTTACCACAACATGAGTGATTTCATATTAAGCTACATTCCCAAAAAAGTGCAGGTACTTTCGCCCAACATAATAAAAAATGACTACGGAAGCGACCAAAAAAACAAGCCCCGAAAAGTCGACCCCCTTTTCAACATAGACTTAATAAAATCCCCGCAAGAAGACAGATTTCTTTTCAATATTTTGCCTCAAAATTTCGTCCTAATCATGATCCACACTCTCGAAAAAGGACTCGAAGAAATGTCGAAAATTCCAGATTTGGAGCCCAAAATCCTAGCCGACTTACACAAGGCCAATAAAAACGAGGCCTATATTAAAGCCCCTATGAAACCGAGGGAAAAGCCTATGGACCCAGACCCCAACGAAAGACCCAAAAAATACCCCGACGAAAATAAATGGATATGGGACCTTATCGAACATATTAGAGACCGTCTTAATGATGCTGTAATTTTTATTAATTAAATATAAATATAAATATAATTATATAATTTATAAATAAAGCTAAATAAAATTAAAGTTAAAAAATTCAAAATAAAATAAAAAAAAATTAAAAATTAAATTCAAATCCAAATATAAAATTCAAATAAAATTAAAAAAATTAAATTTAAAAACCGAATTTTTTTAATGTTTATTTTTATATATTTAAAAGATGAAAATTTTAGATGAATATTAGTTTTAAATTTTTTTTTTTTACGGAGTGGTTCTAATTTTATTTTTTTTTATAATTAATAGATATAAAATGTTTTGTATTTTTGTTATATAATTCTATACTAATTTTAAATTTTATTTTATTATAAATTCAACAGATTAAGCCATTAGATGAATATTTGGGAGTTTTCGATGAATTTAAGAATGTTTTGTTACTAAGTCCCGAAGAATATGTCCACAATTTAGAGTAAGATGAGGAAAATCCCTTAGAAATTGAATAAATTTAGGAACTAATCCTTGATGTAATAAATATTATACGAAAAAAAATTAATAAAAATATAAAATATAAAATTAATTTTTAAAAAATAAAAATAACTATATAAAGAGCTAAGAAAAGGAAAAAAAATTAAAAGAAGAAATTCCAGATAGCGTGCATGTCTCATTTTTCAGCGTTTAGACTTCTTAAATTAGGGAATATTTATGCGATAAATATTACTCATTATCGAAAATTTTAATAGAATTAATAGCCAAAAAGGCCAGATAACAAACTTAGGCAATATTCAATTAATTTTAATTTATACAAAATAAAATCAAAGAAACTCCTGAAGACATTGAAAGTCTAACCGAATTAAAGGAGTACATGGCAAATATTCCATAGGAAATGGAAAAAATGAAAATTGAAATGAATAAATGCTTCGGAATTTTCACTATTTTAGAACAATTCAACTATAAATTTTCCAAAGAAGACATCGACAGAAGGTGGAACGTTTTTGGAAGTCCTTCCGAGGTCCTCGACTTAATAGACAAAAGAGTAAAAGAACTCGATAAAAATAAGGTAATAAAAAATTTACTTTTTTTAGCATAATTTTTATTATTATTATCATTATTTAATCTTTTTCTAAAATTCTTAATTCAAATTAACTAAAAATAAAACAGAACAAATTCCAAGAAGAAATGAAAATCCAGCAAGAAGAGCTAAAAGAAAGCATCGACAACCTAGAACAAACAATCCAGTCCTTCCACGCCTACCAAGTAATGGAGGAAAACGAAGAAGTGGCCGCCGAAGCCGAAAACGTAAACAGCAGTCTACAACAGTTCCTAAAAGACGCGCGAAAATTCAACAGCAGAGAAGCTCTCTTCGAGTGCGAAGAAACTACTAACTACGATAAAATAAACCAAATGCTCAAAGATTTCGCCCCCTACTCCAACCTTTGGCTCACTGCTAATAAGTGGTTCAAGTACAAAGAAATTTGGCTTACTTGTCCCTGGGAAGAACTAAACGCAGTTGAAGCGGAAAAATTTGTAGAAGATGCCTCTAGAACTATAGCTGGAGTTATTAAGTAATTAAATTTAATGTTTTATAATTAGAATTTTTAATATTTTTTTTTT
>LDAU01000123.1:13584-172118 GCA_001447515.1 Pseudocohnilembus persalinus
TATTTAGATATTTAATATATTTATTTTTATTTAATATTTATTTTTTTATTTGATATTTAATATTTTATATATTCAATATTTGATATTTATTTTTTTAAATATTTTTTTTTTTGATATTTAGTATTCATTTTATTGATTTAATATTTGATATTTATTCTATTTAAATTAAATTAATTTTGTTTTATTTTATAGTTTTTACTTAAAAATTTTTTTTTGTTCTAATTAAAAATTTAGTGTCATCTTGTTTAAATTTAGTTCCTTATTATTTCATTTTTTTATCCTTTTTAATCTTTTAGTCTCATAATCTCATTTTAAACACTAAAAAAATAAATTTTAAATTTATAATATATATTAAAAAATTATTTTATACAAAAAGGTACTTCAAAAATGTTAAAAATATCCCTGGTGTGTTAGCTATCGCTGAAACTATAAAATAACAATTAGATGAATTCAAACCAAAAGTTCCTTTAATGGTCGCCTTGAGAAAGCCAGGAATGATCGACAGACACTGGAAATAAATTTCAGAAAAATTAGGAAAATAAATAAAGCCAAGCGAAGAATTTAACTTCACCAACGCACTCGAGGCAGGCTTAATGGAAATCGTCGACGACTGTGTCGAAATAGGAGAAAAAGCCTACAAAGAGTTCCAAATCGAAACAATGTTAAAACAAATGACCGTAAAAAAAAAATTATATCTATTCCCTAACTATTTAAAAAGAAACATAAAATTTTATACAAACATTTTTTTATTTACTTTTTTAAAATTAAACTTTATTAAAAACATTTATTTATTTATTTTTTAAAATATTAACCTTCATCAAAAACATATATATTTATTTACTTTTAAAAAAATAATATATAAAACTTTATTAAAAACACCTAAATTTATTTACTTTTTAATGTATAAATAAATCTATATTAAAAACATATAAATTTATTAAACTTTATTAAAAAAACAATTTTTAACTTTTTCTAAAAGAACAAATGGGAAACAATAAACTTCAACATAATGCCTTACAAAGACGTGCACTACATAATAAAAGGGTACGACGAAATCCAAGTGGACCTGGACGAGCACATAGTAAACACCCAAGCCATGCAATTTTCGCCCTTCAAAAAGCCCTTCGAAGAGCAAATAATGGAGTGGAACAACACTCTAAAGCTGATTTCCGACGTTCTGGAAGAGTGGGCCAAGTGCCAGGGCCAGTGGATGTATTTGCAGCCCATTTTCGACTCTCCTGACATCGCCAAGCAACTGCCCGCAGAAACGAAAAAATTCAAAACTGTAGACGCCACCTGGAAATACACTATTGGAACTGCTAGGTAAATGGTTAATGTCCTGAAGGTTTGTACTTAGGAAGGCTTGCTAGAGAGACTGTAGGAGGCCAATAAAAATCTGGAAATTATCTAGAAAGAACTGAACAATTATTTGGAGAAAAAAAGAGAGAAGTTTGCCAGGTTCTATTTTTTGAGTAATGATGATTTGCTGGAAATTTTGTCCCAAGTAATTATTAAGCTTTTTTAGTTTTTTAGTTTTTTTATTTTTAGCTTTTGAGTTTTAATTTAGAATTTAGAATTTGATTAAAGTTTTAATTTAGAATTTAAATCAATTTCTGATTAAGTTTTTATTTAAGATTTTATTTAATTTTTAATTTAAATTCTAATTTAAACCTTTTTTAAGTTTTTATTTTATTTTAAATAAAATATCTATATGATTTCTGTTTTTTAATAAACATTTTAAATTTTAAATTAAATAATTTAAATTTTTATCAGACCAAAGAGCCAACAGCAGTCCAGCCCCACTTAAAAAAAGTTTTTGAAAATATCCACGAAATTGAATTTAACTCGGAAAAGAAAATCCTGGCCATGATGTCAGCCGAAAAAGAAAAAGTAAAATTCGTAGACGCAGTAGATCCAGTCAAAAAAAATGTAGAAGATTGGATGGGAGAAGTAGAACAAATGATGATGAAATCCGTTAGAGCAGCTTTGTTACACAGTGTTACAGACTACCAAAACCAAAAAAGAACTGAATGGGTCAAACAGCACCCAGGATAAGTAAAAATATTAAATATAAAAATATTAAAATTAATCTAATTAAATATATCAAAATTTTAATATCTTATTTAAAAATTTTTTTAATTTTTTATTTTACAATTTTTTATTAATATTTTATTTAAAAATCTCATTTTATTATTTATTCAAAATATTTTTTTTTTTCCTTTAAGTGTGTTTTAAACGGATCCTAAGTTATTTGGACTCAAGAAGTAGAGGAAGCTATTTAAAAAGACCCTAAAACTGGAGAAGGAATAAAAGAGTACTGGGAGAAATTATAAGAATAATTGATAGATTTAGTCGATTTAGTAAGAACTCCTTTAAAACCTTAAGAAAAAATCACCTTAAATGCATTAATTGTTATCGATGTGCACGCCAAAGATGTAGTATAAAAACTTGTATAAGAAAAAATAAATAATATATAAGGCTTTGAATGGATAAGTTAATTAAGGTAATAAATAAAATATTTAATAATATTTTAAAATAAGTATAAATATAAATTTAATTTTAATTTTATTAAAGTAATCTTAGTATAAATTAAATAGTTTTTTAAAATCTAAATATCTTAAATTTAATTTTTTAGATACTATTGGACCGACGACGATTGCTATGTAGATAACGTTTAAACTCATTTCCCTTATGGTTATGAATATCTAGGAAACACTTTAAGATTGGTCATTACTCCTTTAACCGATAAATGTTACATAACTCTAATGGGAGCTTTAAAATTAAACCTAGGAGGAGCCCCCGCCGGACCCGTAAAAAATAAAAAAATAAATATTAAATTAAAAATTTAAAATAAAATTAATTTTTCTTTAAAATTTATTTAAAAAGGCTGGAACTGGAAAAACCGAGTCCACAAAAGACTTAGCAAAAGCCCTGGCAAAACAATGTGTAGTTTTCAACTGTTCAGATTCGATGGACTATATTATGGTAGGTAAATTTTTCAAAGGGCTGGCCAGCGCCGGCGCCTGGTGCTGCTTCGACGAGTTCAACAGAATAAATATCGAAGTTTTATCAGTTATTGCTTAATAATTACTGATTTTATTCGGCGAAAAAGCCAAGGGTACTCCTACGATCGAATTTGAAGGCAGTATAATTAAACTTTTACCCACTTTTTGCGTTTTTATCACTATGAACCCTGGTTACGCTGGAAGAACTGAGCTGCCCGACAATTTAAAAGCCTTGTTTAGAGCTGTCGCTATGATGGTTCCTGATTATGCTATGATTGGAGAAATTATGCTTTATTCTTTCGGATTTAAAAAAGGAAGAGAATTAGCCAAAAAAATGGTAAATAAATAAATAAATTAAATTAGTCTTTTTATTATTTTTCTTATTATAATTTTCTTATTTTTTTCTTATTTTTTTTTATTTATTTTTAGGTTGCTACTTTTAAATTATCTTCTGAGTAACTTTCTTCCCAAGACCACTATGATTACGGTATGAGGGCAGTCAGATCTGTAATTAATGCGGCTGGTCTTTTGAAAGCTTAGGAGCCCGACCAAGACGAAGAAAAATTAATGCTTAGAGGTTTAAGAGATGTCAATGTCCCCAAATTTTTAAAAGACGATATTCCACTATTTGAAAATATTATTTTAGATTTATTCCCAGGTGTCGAAAGACCCCAAGTACAGTACGGAAAATTACTCGATCAAATAAACGAAAAATGTCAAGCATTCAATTTACAACCCAATGAACCTTTTATTGCCAAAGTTTTGTAACTTTACGATACCATCCAAGTAAGACACGGTCTTATGACTGTCGGACCCACAGGTGGAGGAAAAACCAAAAACTACCAGTAAAAATCGAATTATTTTAAATTTTAAATTTTAAATTTTAATAAAATAAAAAAAATAAAATGTATAATAAATTAAATTAAAATAAAATAAAAAATTAATAAAATTTAAAAAATATTATAAAATATTTATAAACTGAACTAAAATAAAATATAATAAACTTATTTGAAATAATATAAAATATGTATAAACTAAAATATAATAAAATAATATATATCATAAAATACACTAAAATTCAAACCAATAAAATAATTTTAACTTCTAATTAATTTCAGAGTCCTCTCTGCAGCCATGAGCGCCCTAAAAAACGAAGGCCAAGCAAAAGTGCTTTGCCACATAATGAACCCCAAATCAATAACAATGGGACAACTCTACGGGCAATTCAACGAGCAAACGCACGAGTGGTCGGACGGAATTCTCGCCTACAAAGTAAGAGAGTGCTGTCGGGACCAGTCTAGCACAAAACACTGGGTAATTTTCGACGGCCCCGTGGACTCTTTGTGGATTGAGTCTATGAACACTGTGCTAGATGATAACAAAAAATTATGTCTAAATTCGGGACAAATTTTGACCCTTACGCCGCACATGACTATGATGTTTGAAGTGGAAGACCTTTTTTATGCTAGTCCGGCTACCGTTTCTAGGTGCGGAATGATTTATATGGAGCCCGAAAGTTTGGGCTATGACTGCCTTATTTAGAGCTGGTTTAACACTATCCCCGAAAATATACTCGCTTTCGGAAAAATTAAAGAAAAATTAAAGTTTATGTGGGATAATTATATCGAGGAAGGACTCATGTTTTTGAGGGAAAATTTGCATGAACCTTCTCCCACTTCTAATAATTAAATGGTCGCTTCCTTGTATAAAATTCTTGATTGCTATTTTGTTAACTACACAGAAACTGAGATCAAGAAAATCCCCAACGAAGATTTAAAAATTTTAGAGGACGTTATCGATGCTCTCTTCGTATTTTCCTTTATTTGGAGTATCGGAGCTTCCACCGACTACAACGGAAGAGAAAAATTCAAGTATAAAATTATTATAAATTTATTAAGTAAAATTTAAAAATATTTACTTTAATTTTCTTTAACAATAAAATTTTATAAAAAAACACAGTACTTGGATGAAAAACTTCACAAAAGAAAAGGCCTTTTCCTACTCCTGGCCTGACGAAGGCACAGTTTACGACTACGAATTCAAAATAGACCAAAAACAATTCATAAGCTGGGACGAGAAATTCAAAGACTACCAAGTCCCAAACAACCTAGGCTACCACGAAGTTTCCATTCCCACAACGGACTCGACCCGAAACAGTTACCTAATGGAAATGATGATGAAAAACGGAAAACACATTTTATGCACAGGCCCAACCGGCACGGGCAAAACTTAAAACATAATGCAATTATTGACGCTGACTTTGGACGAAAATTATTAGTACATAAATGTTATGTTTTCGGCGCAAACTTCGGCCAATTAAACACAAGACTCAATTGACTCGAAAATGGATAAAAGAAGAAAAGGCGTTTTTGGACCCCCTATAGGCAAAAAGGCCATTATTTTCGTTGACGACATGAATATGCCCAAAAAAGAGGTCTATGCAGCACAACCTCCTATAGAACTTGTCAGACAGTATTTAGATCATGCTGGATGGTATAATAGAAAAGACTTGTAGTTCATGAAAATTGAAGACACCATTATACTAGGTAAAATTTATTAAATAATTAAGATAAATTAGATAAAAAAAAAAAGATATATAGATTTAATAAAAATTAAAATTTTAATTAATATATCGAAAAATAAAATAATATTTAAATTTACAATAAATTATTCCTAAACTTAAACGATAAATTAAAATAATTAGAATAAATTAATAGCTTAGAAATTTAATTTAATTATTTATTTATTGTTTTTTTGGGGAATTTGAATAAAAATATACTTAAAAATGATATTTAAAGTCAAAAATATTTTAATCTATTTATTATAAATATAATATTATTTTAATTTTATTTTACAATAAATTATTTCACCATTTTTTTAAATAAAATATACTATATTTCTTAAATAAAACAGAAAATATAATGAGTAATAATTTTTTATTTATTAAATTAATTTAGGTGCAATGGGAACTCCAGGAGGAGGAAGAACTTTCATATCTAACAGAATTATTAGGCATTTCAATGTCTTCGGATACACTCAATTAAACTAGTCTACAATTTCTCAAATTTTTACAACTTTGGTAAGCCATTTCTTAAAAAGATACAGCGAACCCATTAGAGAAGCTATTCCCCAATTTATTTAAGCAGTTTTAAATGTTTATAACAGTGTAAATTCCGATCTTTTACCCACTCCTTCGAAATCTCACTATACTTTCAATTTAAGAGATATTTGGAAAGTCTTTTAAGGAATGGTGTCCAGTACTCCTAAGTAACTTTAGGACGTCCAAAATTATTTAAAAATTTTTTACCACGAAAATATGAGAATTTTCCACGATAGACTTATCAATGAGTAAGATAGAGAATACCTTAAAAATCTCCTTTTTAGAGAAATTAAAAATTTCGGCTTCGAAAAAGACTAAGTAATTGACCAAGAAAGAATTATTTTCGGAGATTTCATGTAAGGAAGAGAAGCAGATCCCAGAGTTTACTAATAAGTCTAAGATTTGGGTAAAAATAATTTTTTTTTAATTAATAAATAATGTTAATATTTGATATATTATTTTATAAATAATAGCATTAATTTTGTTTTTTTTTCTAAATTTACGTCAAATAAATTAATATAAGTATAAATATTAAATTAATAAATAAATATAAATAAAATTAAATAAATAAACATAAATATTAAGGACAATTACTAAACCAAATGGACTCTTTCCAAGAAGACTTTAACTCTGACGCAACTTTTGTCTTTGGAGGGCCCAAAAAACAAATGAAGTTAGTTATGTTTTTAGACGCCTGTGAGCACATAGCCCGAATTGCGCGAATTATAAGACAACCTAGTGGGCACGCTCTTTTAATGGGAGTTGGAGGAAGTGGAAGGCAGTCGCTTTCGAGAATGGCCACTTTTTTAAACAACTACAAAATATTTTAAATCGAAGTTACGAAAAATTACACAAATAGATCTTGGAGAGACGATATAAAAAAAGTTTTAATGTATTGCGGCATTGAAAATAAACCCTTGACCTTTTTAATCACTGACACCTAAATTATTAGAGAAAGTATGATGGAAGATATTAACAGTATTTTAAATTCCGGAGATGTTACGGGCTTGTATTAAGATAAGGAAACCGAAGATATTGTGACTGCTTGTAAACATGAATGTGTTAAAAGAGGAATTCCACCCACCAAAATGTAAAAAAAAAAATAGAATTTATTAGATAATGAATTAAAAACTAAAATAAACGCTTTTTAGTTAATATTTTTAATTATTATTAAAAAACTTTATTATAGAAACATCTTTATTCAGTATTTGGCCAGAGTTTAAAAAAATATTCACATGGTCATCGCTTTTTCTCCATTAGGAAGCATGTGCACAACTAGACTTAGAATGTTCCCTTCTTTAGTAAATAACTGCGTTATCGACTGGTTCAGCGAATGGCCCGAAGAAGCTTTACTAGGAGTAGGTAAAGGATAACTAACAGACTACGAAGAGGAATTAGAAATAACTGGTCAAATCGAAACATTCGTAAAAATCTAAAAAAAAAATAAAAAAAATATATAGAAATTAATAAACAATTTCAAATTAAAATAATTAAAATTAATAAATTTTTCTCTCAAAATAAATTACTTTATTTAGGTCGACATCTTCAAAAACATCCACAAAAGCGTAGAACACGAATCCAGCAACTTCCTAGACCAACTAAGAAGACACAACTACGTCACTCCCACCTCCTACCTAGAACTCCTCACCATGTTCCGTTCAATAATGCTCGAAAAAAAAAAAGAAATCAACGTAATTATCACAAATTTATTTTTTTATTTCAATATAAAACTTTGATTTTTATTTTAACAAGAAAGATTTTCATTTAAAATTTTTTTTCCAAATAAAACTACTTCAAAAAAAAAAAAAATTAATATAATTAATTTAAAAATTTTTTTCTAATAAATTTTTTTTTTTTTTTATCAAGATCGGCATCAAAAGACTCCGTTCAGGACTCGACAAACTAATGGACGCCAATAAATCCGTAGAAGAAATGCAAGTGCAACTGAAGGACATGGAGCCCGAACTGGTAAAAGCCTCAGAAGAAACAGAAAAAATGATGGAAGTTCTTTCCAAAGAAAAAGCAGAGGCTCTTGAGACCCAAACGGTAGTCGCCAAAGAAGAAGCTGAAGCTTCGAAATAGGAACAGGAAGCTAGGACTTTGGGAGCGGAGGCTGAGGCTGCCGTCGCTGAGGCGAATAAGTCTTTGGATCAAACTTTGTTATAAGTAATTATTTAATTTATTAATTTATTTTATTTTGAAACTTTAAATTTAATTAATTTATTAATTTATTTGTTTATTTTATTAAATATTTGATTAATTTTGTTTTTTTATTATTCATTTTAATCTAAAATAAACTATTTATACGATACAGATCTATCAAATAAAATATTGTAACTTATTCAACTTATTTATTTAAAATTTTAATTTAGGTGAAATAACTGAAAAAAGAACATTTGACGGAAATTAGATCGCTAGGAAGTCCTCCTTAGGGAGTCAGAGTAACTTTGGGAGGTGTTGTAATTTTGTTACTTGATACAATTAAAAAGAAAGGAGGAGATATAATTACAACTCCAGACCCCGTAAATATTGGAAAAAAGGTAGAAAATCATTTCGAAACAGCTAAAAGGTAAAAATAAATAATAAAATCATATAATTTAAACATTAGTTTATATATAAAATTTAAAAAATATGATTTTTAGTAGAAACATAATACTTTTATAAAAAATTAATTTTAATTTATTAATTTAAATATATTAATTAATTTATTTATTTTCCCTCTTTTATAAAGATACTTGCTAAATGATACTGCTCAGTTAATGGAAATGTTATAAACTTTCGATAAAAACAGTATTACTCCTTAATCTATTCAGCAGCTAAGAGAAAAAATTTTAACTTCTGAATTTTTCAATTTAGATGTAGTTTCTAGATGTAGTTATGCTACTAAATTTTTATTCTTATGGGTTTAGGCCATGTATGAATATTATAAAGTTTACACCGAAACTGCTCCTTTGAGAGCCAAATTGGAAGAAATGAAATAAATTGTAGCAGAAAAAACTGAATAATTAGCTTAGAAAATGGCCGAATTAGAAAAAGTAAACAAAAAAATTGCCGATCTACAAGCTAAATTTGACGAAAAATTAAAACAAAAACAAGAACTAACCGATAAAATCGAAGAATGTCAAGTAAAATTAGACAGAGCCCAAAAATTAACAAACGGCCTGTCCGAAGAAAAAGAAAGGTGGGGCAAAGACATAGGTAAACAAAATTAGCAAATATAAATTATTTTCTTAACCAACTAAAAACTTGATTTTAATTAAATTGAATTTAAATATTAAATATATAAATAATAAATATATAAATATTTAAAATCAAAAATAATAAAAACAAAATTAATAAAAACAGAAATAATTAAAAAAACCAAACATATTACTATAAAATAAAATATAAAAAATATAAAAAAAATATAAAAAATATAAAAAAATATAAAAAAATATTTAAAAATATAAAAAAATATAAAAAAAAGAATTTAATATAATTTTTTTCCTACAGACAAACTAGAGCAAAAATCCGCTTTAATCCCAGCCCACTCAATAATTTCCGCCGGAATGATCTCCTACATCGGGCCCTTCACAAGCCAATTCCGTCAAAAACTAGAGTAAAAATGGGTAAGCGACCTGGCCGCGCACAACCTCGAACACGACCCCCAAATTTCGATGCGGGCTTTTTTAGGCGTCCCCGTTAAAATCCAGTCCTGGAACATAAACGGCCTCCCTAAAGACGACACTTCCACTGAAAATGGAATAATAATTGATAAAGGAAGAAGGTGGCCGCTTATGATCGACCCTTAAACTTAGGCCAATAAATTCATCAAAAATATCGGCAAAGATCACGCTGAGGGAATCGAAATAATGAAAATTAATGACGCTAATTTAATGAAAACTATGGAATTGTCCGTTTAATTTGGAAGAATGGTTTTGCTCGAAAATGTGGGAACCGATTTAGACCCTTCTTTGGAACCTATTTTGTAGTAATAAGTTGTTAAATAAGGCTCCTCTTTAAGCATCACTATTGGAGATAAAACCTTGGCCTATAACGATAAATTCAAACTATTTTTGACTACTACCCTACCCAATCCCCAGTAATTTTCTTTAAATTTTAATAATTTTTGAAATTTTTAATATTTATTATTTAATTTATTAATTTATTAATTTTTAATTTTAGTTATCCTCCTGAAACCTTCGTGAAAGTAACTATTATTAATTTCGCAATTACGCCTAACGGACTGGAAGAACAAATGCTCGCCTAAATAGTTGCTTTGGAAAATCCAGCCTTAGAACAAAGAAAAACAGATATAGTTAGAAAAAATGCAGCCGATTAAAAATAATTACTAAAAATTGAAGATGATATCTTAAAAAGTTTATCTGAAACAGGAGACATAGAATCAATTTTAAAAGATGAAAGTCTAATTAATCAACTCCAAACTTCCAAAAAATTTGCTGCAGAAATCAACTAAAGGTTATTATATATATTATTTATTTATTTTTTATATTAATTTTTATTATATCATAATTTTTTTTTAAATGACTAATTTTTGAAAGATATTTTCTGTTTTATAAATTTATAATCCATTCAATAATTTATTCATTATTTTTTAAATTATTTTTTTTTTTAATATTATTTTTGATAATTTTTTTTAGTTATTTATTTTTAGTAGTTTTTTTGTTTATAATTTTTTCTATTCTTTATATAAATTTTTTAAAATATTTTTTAGCAAATTTATTTTAATTAATTTATTTATATTAATTAATTTTAATAATTTTTTCAGAGTAAAAGAATCTAAAGTAGTAGAACTAGACATCGATAAAGGAAGAGAATCTTACAGGCCAGTTGCTTACAGAGCCTCAATTTTGTTCTTCTGCATAGTTGATTTGGCTAATATTGACCCTATGTACTAATATTCCTTATAATGGTTTATTAATTTATTTGTTATGGGAGTCGAAAATTCAACTCAAAGTCCAGTTTTAGAAGAAAGACTCAAAAATTTAAATGATTATTTCACTTATTCTTTATATGAAAATATTTGTAGATCTCTATTTGAAAAACATAAACTAATGTTTTCTTTGATGCTTACTGTTAAAATTTTAGAAGGGGATAATAAATTAGATATGAACGAATGGAGATATTGTATAAAATTTTATAATAAATAAATTAAATAAACAAAATTTTATGAATTTTTTTAATTTTTTACTTAAAATTTAAAAATTTAAAAATTTAAAAATTTAAATTATTTAGTGTTAACCGGGCCCTCAGGTGATGTGGATATTGCTAAAAACCCAACCAGTTATATCCCAGAAAATTCTTGGAGTGTAAAATGAATACTAAATTTTGTTTTATCTAATTTTGTTAAATATTTATTTAAAATTTAAAATTTTCCAGGATATTTACAGACAATTATATGGAGCCAATAAAATTCCAAGTATGCAAGGAATTGAGGAATTTTTCATGGAAAATCCCGAACAATTTAAAGAAATTTTTGACTCCTCAGAGGCTCACGAAGTTCCTTTACCCGCTCCCTGGGACGAAAAACTAAATGAATTCCAAAAATTAATCTTCTTGAAAACATTAAGGTAACAACTTTTTTTTACATTATACTTTTAATACATATTATTTAACATTTAAAAGATAATATAAATGATTTAAATTAAAATAAATTAAATGAAAATAGAATATTCTACTAATTAATTAAATATTATTCCAAAAAAACTATTAAAATTAATATTTAAAAATTAAAAAACCATATAAAAAACTTTCTTTTAACTTAAAAAAGACCAGACAAACTAATCCCCGCCATTCAAAACTACATTTCCAACAACTTGGGGCAGCCTTTCATCGTAGTTCCCATTTTCGAGCTCGGAAAATGCTACAAAGACTCCACAGTAACAACTCCCCTCGTCTTCGTTCTGTCCTCCGGATCCGACCCCGTCTCAGATTTCATCAAATTTGCAGACGAAATGTAAATGTCCAAAAGGTACGAAAGTATCAGTTTGGGACAGGGACAAGGCCCGAAAGCGGAAAAAATTGTTAGAGAAGCAAGTTAGAGGGGAACTTGGGTGCTGCTTTAGAATTGCCATTTGGCGTAAAGTTGGGTAAATTAAGTTTAATTAAAGATAAATTATAAGATTTATAATATTTGAATAGCTAATTTCTTATTAATAATATAAAACGAAAAAATTAAATTGGGAATTTATTATTTTTTTAAAATTAAATAAATAAATTAATAAAAATAAGATAAATAAAGGAAAATTTAGATAAAAAAATAAACATAAATTTTAAGATAAGTAAAAATTAAATAAGGATAAATGAAAATTTAATAAATTAAGTTTTATTTAATTAAAATAAAAAATATTAGAATAAAAAAAGAATATTTAAAATTTAAGTTATTATACTTATTTTTTAAAGCTTGAAAAACTTAGCCTATTTAAAAAATATTATTTATCTATTTTTTTATTTTAAATGATTAATAAATAAATAAATTAATTAATTAATATTTATTGTCAAATAGATGCCTGATTTAGAAAAGTTGTGCGAAGAATTAAATGAAAATATGCACAAAGATTTTAGACTCTGGCTTACATCAATGCCCTCCATTCATTTCCCAATTTCAGTTTTACAAAATTCTATTAAAATGACAGTCGAACCCCCCAGTGGTTTAAGGTAAAATTTACTAAGAACCTATAAAAATATGACTGATGAAGAACTTATTAACTGTGAAAAACCTGACTAATTTAGAAAATTACTGTTTGGATTTGCCCTTTTCCACGCCATTATATAAGATAGAAGAAAATTCGGCCCCATTGGATGGTAATTAATAAATTTACATTAATTATTTTATACATTTTATATATATTATTATTTAAATTTAATATATATAATTTATATAGTTAATATTTTAAAATATGCTATTATTTAAAATTTATTTTATAATTTTATAATTTAATTTTTAATTTTAAATAAATTTCTTTTATAATTCAAAGGAACATTCCTTATGATTTCACAAATGAAGATTTTGATGTTTGCAAAAAATAATTAAAAATGTTACTGGATGAATATAAAGATATTCCTTATAAAGCAATTAATTTCTTAGGTTCTCAAATTAATTATGGTGGAAGAGTAACTGATGATAAAGATGTTAGACTAATTTCAGTTATTTTAAAAACTTATATTAATAGAAATGTAAAAAAAAATAAAAAATTTAAAACATTTTATAATAAAAATAAAATTTATAAATTTATAAATTAAAAATTTCCAGGCTTTGAGAGACGGATATAAATATTCAGAAAGTGGACACTATAAGAGTATTTCCGTAGGAAGTTTAGAAGACTACATAGAGTATATAAATAATTTACCATTAAATCCTTCCCCAGAAGCCTTCGGATTACATGATAATGCTTGTAATTTTATATAAATCAAAAATAAAAAATCTTTATAAATTAAATTTATTATAAAATATAAATTTAAAATTATTATAATTATAACAATTTTAATCAAATTAAAAAAGAAATAACAAATGCTCAAAATGAAACAAGAACATTACTAGAAAATATTTTACTTTGTTAACCCAGATCTTCTTCCAGCAAAGGAAAATCTAGAGAAGAATAAATTGAAGAACTAGCAACATTTATTTAAGAAAAGTAATATATTATTTTTTTAATGAAAAATTATAAATAAAAATTTATATTTTACATTTATTTTTAGAACCCCAGAACTTTTCGACATTGCAAAAGTTTAAAAATTATATCCCACATCATACGAAGAATCTGTAAATTATTTTAAACTAATATAAAATAAAATAAATATAAAAATATTTAAATAAAATAAATTTTAATATTATATATTTATTTTTAAAATATACAATATATATATATAAATTTTTTTTAACCTTTTATATTTTTTTAATATTCAGTTAAATACTGTTCTATTCTAAGAAGTTATAAGATATAATAGATTGATATAAGTCATGAAAGAAAGTCTAGTTAATCTTAAAAAAGGAATCAAAGGAATTGTTGTTCTTTCAGAAGAACTTGAAAAAGTAGGAAATTCCTTATTCGATAACTAAGTAATAATTTTAAATAATTAAAAATTTAAAAATTTTATATTTATTTTATTAATTTGTGAATTATTTATCTATTATTTATTAATTAATTTATTTATAGGTACCTACAATTTGGGCAGAAAAAGGATTTTTGTCACTTAAGCCACTTTCTTCCTGGATCATAGATTTAAATGACAGAATTAACTTCTTATCTTCATGGATAAAAGATGGAACTCCAAAGGTTTTCTGGTTCTCCGGTAAATAATAATTAAATTTTAATTGAAGTATTAAATTCATATTATAATAATAAATAAAAAGATATAAACTATAATTTAACACATATATATAAATTATAATCATATTTTAATTAATATTGTTATTATCAATTAGGATTTTTCTTCCCCCAAGCTTTTATCACAGGAGTTACTTAAAATTACGCTAGAAAACACGTAATTGCTATTGATTAATTGGATTTCGATTACTTAGTTGTTGATGATAAAGAATATACTGATATTACAGAAAAACCAGAAGATGGTTGTTATATTTATGGTATGTACTTAGAAGGAGCAAGATGGGACTCTAGAAAACATTAATTAGCCTAGCCTATTCCTAAAGTAATTAATAAATTATTATATATATATATTTATTTTTAATTTTATAATAATAACTTTTTAAATTTAAATAAAAAGAAAAAGTTCAATCCCTTTAATTTATTTAAATTTTATATTTTTTATTTAAATTAAATAATTATTTAAATTTTAGGAACTTTTCTCAAGCGTACCAATGATGTAATTAATTCCTGTATAAAATAGATAGCCTCCCACTGAAGGCATATATAATTGTCCCTTATATAAGTCTGTTGATAGAAGAGGAACTCTTTCCACAACAGGGCATAGTACAAATTTTGTTATGTTTTTAGAATTTACCTCAAAAGAATAAGAAGATTAATGGATAAAAGCAGGAGTAGCAGCCTTTTTGGCATTAAGATACTGATTACTTTTAAAAAATAAATAAAAATATAAAAATCTCTATAAAATAAAATTTGATAAAAAAATATTAATAAATAAAATTGAGTTATGAAAGAATTTGACTAGATTTATTTAAAGCAAGAAGGGAAATTTTATATAAGGATTTTTAATAAAAAAGAATATATTTTATTTTTATTTAAAACTTACTATTAATATTAAATAAAATTATTATAATATAAAAATTATATAATATAATTATTATAATTAATTTCTTTTTAAGTACTTTGTAAAATTATTATTCTTATTTTTAATTTTTTTAGTTATAACATATGGTAATAAAAAATTATTAAAAATCAAATGCATTATAATAACAATCCTAATAATTTTAAAAATAAATTATTAAACAAGAGTATTTTTTATAAGTCCACATTATATAAAAATATTATCTATATCATAAAAATGTGAAATTAAAAACTTATTTTTATTAAATTAATTATTTATTTTATATATCAACAACATTATTTTTTCTTTTCTTAATTTGCATCGTTATTATTAGATGCAGAAAGTCCCTTAATATTACTATTTTAATTTTATGATTAATATAAACCTGGATTTTGCTAAATTTTTTCTATAGTTGTATTTGCCATTTATTCAAATACTAATTCTACATTACTTCCACTTTTAGCACTACATTCATAATGACTAATATTATAACTTTCAGCCAATGCTTTTCCTTCTTCTTCTGTTACTTATCTTTCTGTTATATCACTTTTATTCCTATTATAAAATTAAAAATTTTAATATTTTAATTGGATTTTATACATATTTAATATGATTAAACAATATACTTCTTAAATTTTAATTTATTTAAAATTCATTATCGTTAATATAATTCAAATAATTTAACATATTTATTTTATTTTATTGTTCTATGATATATTATTAATCATTAATAATTTTTGTAATTTTTGTAATTTTTATAATTTTCCTTTTAGTAAATGTAAATTAACATTTTTCAAATAGTATTATTTTTTTATTTTTTTATAAAAATAATAATAATTTTTAATAAAAAATTAATTTACCCAACTAATAATATAGCAACATCGCTACCAGCACTTTCCTTTATTTATTTCATCCAAGTTTTTATATTTGTAAAACTATTTCTGTCCCCCACACTATAGCACAAAACTATTCCCTAAGCCCCATTATATAAAGTATTAGTAACAATTCTAAACCTTTCTTGCCCAGCAGTGTCCCACAAAGTTAACTTAACATTTTTTCCCTATGTTCTTATAATCTTATTTCTAAAATCTATACCTAAATAATAAAAAAAAATATGATAAAAAAAATAAATAGTAAATGAAGTTTATTTATCAAAATAATTAATTCATATAATATATATATAAAAATATAAAAATATAATCTAACTAACAAGAAATCACCTATTTACTACATATTTATTAATATATGTATATATAGTTTTTAATTGGTATTTATTTTTTTTATATAATATTATAATTTTCATATTATAAAAAGATTTTTAAATAAATTTATTTTTAATTACCAATTGTGGGCATATGGTTAGTTTAAAATTTATCATCTACATATTTTAAAAGTAAACAAGTTTTTCCTACATTAGATTCTCCTAAAATCAAAATTTTTAATACATAATCGTGTTGATCGGTCATTTTTAAATACAAATTGTTAATTTTTTTATTATAAAGTTATATTTTGATTTCTTATTTTTTGTTTGGAATTTTTTATATATTATTCTTTTATTTTCTTATTTTTTTAATTTTTTAAAATTTTTATTATCAGAGTTTTTTATTGATTTTCTTTTTTCTTCAATTAATGTTTATAATTTATAATTTATATTATTATTTATTATATATTTCAATTCTTTTATTTTATATTCACTGTTTATTTAAATTATATTAATTAATGATAGTTAACTCAATTTAACTATTGAAATTTGATTTCATTAATTTTAAAGTTATTTTTATGTTATTAACTATAAATATGAAAAGCAAAATATTAATAATATAAATAATTATAATAAGTTAGGAAAAGTTTTTATCAACTTTCTTGAATACAATTATAATTTTATATTAATTAATTTTAAAATTATTTTGGTAAATGAGTAAACAAAAAAATAAATAATATTTATACAATTATAATTTTAAAAATAAAAAATAACTAAAAAATATTCAAAATTCAATTTAAGTGGAAACTTTATTTAAATAAAAATTTATACACAAAGGATGGAACTATTAATTTCTGTAATTTAATTTATTTTCACATAATGGTTCAAAACACAGTTGACATATAAATCCATTAATTTCTTACAAATCGCCCCTATAAAGAATAAAATTCTAAAATTTTTCTTTCATAATATCCCAGTCTGGGCCTTTATATTCATTTTTAACCTTAAAAAATAATTTAATTTAATTTTTTCTCTTATATATAAATTTATTAAAAAATAATTAAATAATTTTTTTTTAAAATTACCTAAATAAGATTCAAATTTTATTAAAATTTATCATTTATTTCTTAAACTTAACCATTAAACCATTTCATATAATTTGAAAATGATTCTTTATCAACTTCTAATTTAATTTATTAAGCAATCTTTATGTATTTCAAAATTAAAAGGAAAATTTCTGGAACCGCTATTTAATTGTTAGTTATTTTTCATATATAAAAATAAATATTTATTTTTTAATTTATTTACCTTCCATAAACTTTTAAAACTTTTATGTTTATAAAACTTCTTTTTTAATACTTTGATCTAATTTTTGATAATTTTCAATTTATTATTTATATTTAGACAATTCTTCCAATCCAGATTATATAACTTATTCAATATGATTTTTATAAGTATCAAAATTTTTCCAAAAAAATAATGACATATACCCAGACCTAATTAATTTATCATACACTTATTTTTTATCTTTTTAGGATACAAAAATGTCTCTAATATTTTTTGCCTTTAAAAATAAATAGTCAATTTCTTAATCATTATTATAATTAAATTTATAAGAATTTTTTATTTATTATTTAGAATAAATTTACAAATAAATTAGCATGGGATGGTAAATGTTATATACACTCAAATACAATTTAAGGAAAAGGTTATTATTCACATGCTTATATAGCAGAATTTATTTCGATTATTTAATTCAAATAATATTCTTCCATTTCTTATATTTGTTACGATATTTTCTCTGCTTATTCAGTATTTCCCTCTTAATACATTTAATTTCTACTTAATTTCAAATCTTTAAAGCTATCTATTCCCTTATAAAAATTATAATATTTATGAGTAAATTTCAATTTAAAAAATAATTATGGTAAAAAATTCGAAAATCTAAAATAAAAATAAAGTAGTTTTTTTTTTTAAATGAACAAATAATATATACCATTTTCAGGGTCTCTACAGCTTCTGCTTAAGTAAATAAATTTAAATAATTTAGTTCTTTTATTATCTCTTCATAAAACTAAATATCTTCATAAAAATCTTAATTTTCAAATTTATTTCGCCAATATTCTGAATAATAAATATCTTAGTCTTAAATCCAATCTACAAATTCAACCTCTTAATTTTATTTTTCCTCTAATTCTCTTTATTCCTATTCTCTTTTTTCTGCTTCTTATTACTTTTGAATTCTTTCTAATTCTAGTTTTCTTTATTTTTCTACAGGATCTATACCAAAATCAGCATCACTAATGTGGAAAACATCTTATTCGAATTATTTTAAGCTATTAAAATATTTTAATTTTATTAAATAATAATAATATATTTAAAAATTCTTATTTTATTTTACTCAACATTTTAATTATTTTAGGATTCATAATTATTGTTCTAGCCTTCAAATTCCCCAAAATCATCTTATGATTTTTATTATTATTGATCTTAATATTAAAAATTTTATTCAAACTCAAATTCATTATTATTTTGTTATGCTTAAAAATTATCTATTTTATTGTTATCAAATTAAAAATCATCTACTTAAGCTTGATTAGTATTTTCTTCTTTTTAATTTTAAAATTAATTATTATTTTCTTCAAATTCTCCAAACTCATCTTCATCCCAGTCTATTTATTTATTATTATTTTATTAATTTTAGCTTTCTTAATTATTTTATTCAGATTAGACTGACTAACTATATTAATTATTTTGTGCATATATATTTTAATTTCCGTCTTCAAAATCACCAAAATTATCTTAATCTCTAAAATTCTAATTATTATCGTTATTTTTGTCATTTTTGTTACTTGGAACATCTTCAAAATCGCCAAAATCATCATCAATTTCAATTTTTTATACATTTTCTTAAAAATTTTCTTCTGGCAATTCGGGATCCAAAAATGGGTTTAAATTTTTTTTTACCTCTGTTTTTTTTTCATATAATTCTTCCTATTAATTACCATATAAACTATAAATATCCCCTGTTTTTATTTTTTCCTATATTTATATATTATCATTTTCAGCGGGTTTAGGAATATTAAAATTCTGATTGTCATTTTACTATATTTAAAAAGATGATAAAATAAATATTTTTTATATTTATTTAATGATTTAAAATTTTATTTAAATTAAAATTATTAAGCTTACATTAATTTCTTTTTTTTCTTCTTCTTTAACAGTTTTTTTTATACCCATTTCTATTTCAACATTATCCCAGTCTAATTCATAAGCTGGAATATGTTTTGGCTAAACTTATTATTAAATTTATGATTAATTTTAATTACTACTTTTAAAATCTTCAAAATCGCCAAAATCGTCATCATCATTATTATTAATATTTTTATTATTTTATAAAGATTAAGTCTTTTAAAAATTAGGTTATCCTAGTTATTATTCCTAAGAAAATATATCATCTATATTTATATTATCTTTTTTTTATTGCTATTAATTTAAACCACCTGTATTAAAATCTCCAAAATCATCATCTATATTATCTGAACTTTATTATTAACCCTAAATTTAACCTAAACTCTAATTTTAGTTTTAATTTTAACTTTAACTTTAAGAACTAATTTTTTTTGTCCCTGGCATGGAAATGAAATTTTTAGCAATATTTAAAAAATTATTACTTGATTATTCATTTTTTTGTGTATTTTATGATTTTATTTCATTTATCTATTTTTTTTCTTAATATTATTCCTTTGCTTCTTCAAAATCCCCAAAATCGTCAGAAATTTTATTCAGTTTTTTACTTATATTTTAATTTTTATTTCCTTATAAATTATCCTAATACAAATCTGAAAACATGTCGATATTTTGTTATTATTTTTCATTTTCGGATACTTATTTAACATTTGAATCTGCAAAATCGCCAAAATCATCATCATTATTATTTTATACTTAATTCTAAAATTAATTTTATTTTTGTGTTTATATATTATTTCCCTTATATTCCTCAAAATCTCCAAAATCATCTGATTATTTAGTTTTTTTAATTTCAGTTTAATTTTAATTTTAATTTTTTTACTAATTCATATTAAAATCTAAATCATCGAAAACATCATATTTATTATTTCCATTTTATATAGGTTCTTGTTATTTTGAAAAAAAGACATTTTAAATGGCTAATTTATTTTAATTTGAATCCTATCCTGTTGCATCTTAAAAATCTTCGAAATCGTCGTCTTCAATCTTTTATGTTGTTACTTAATTTTATTAGTTAAATTAGTTTTATTATTAAAAAAATCCCGTACTGTTTTAATTATTCGTAATACCAAAATCTGCTATTTTTAGACCATCATTTAAATTTTAATTTTAATTTTATCCAGTTGGAACTGATTAAAAATCGTCGAAATCATCATCTAATTCATCTACTTTTATTTGTTTGTCATTTTACTATTAAATTCCCCATATATCGTCCTCGTTATTTATAACTTAACTAGGTGTTTTAAATCCTTAAAAAAAAGGTAAATTTTTCGTATTTATTGTTGCATTCGCTGATTATTAAAAATTATGAAATTAAATATTATTATTTTCTTTAATTAATTAAACTGATCTTATCAAACAACAAAAGTCATGATAAGTTATTTATTATGCCCCTTATTTCACATTATTGCTCCATATATATTTTAACTAATCCTGTTTTTTTAATTTATATTTAATAAATTTATTTTCTTATAATCTTATAAATTAAGTAAATATAAACTTTTATTTAATTTTCGAAAATTCTATTAATTTTATCAATTATAAATTAAATAAAATTATTAAATTTTTTTTTACAGCATTAAGGCCAGATTTTTTCAAAAAATCAGCTATTTATTTAGACTATATTTTAACATAAGGAGAAGGTGCTGTATTAGTTAATTTAGTAAATAAATATTCATAATATTAATCTTCTTCTTTTTTCAATTTAAGACCTCCATATACTTAACTATCTGATCTGTGAAAATTTTCAGTCATACCCGTTTAATATATAGAATTACTTGTATAAAATATATAAAAATTAACGTTAAAATTCCCACATTTATTGTTGAATTTTTTTAAATTAAATTTTAAAAATATATTTTTATTTACTCTGTGCCACCACTTTGTTGCTTGTTATAATAACTGTTTTAACCTTATAAATTTTCGATCTAGCTTTATAAATTTTGGCTTAAATTTTAAGAATATCTTCTTTATTTTTCCTATTGTTCATCTTAATTTTTCTGCATTTATTACTAATTTTATTTTTAAATTTAAAGAAACTATAATTATTAGTATAAATGTTATTGCATTTATTAAAACTGCATTCTAAACTGCATATTATAATTTAAAATCATAGGATTTTAAGATAATGCATCTGTCATATCGATAAATCCCTATTAAAATTAAATATTTTGTTAAGCAAAAACTTCATTTAAAGCTGGGTTTTTAGCAAAATAAATTTTTGCCTTTTCTATTAACTATTATCTTAATTATTATTACTATTTTTGTTATATTTGTTCTGGTGTTAAATGATGCTAATTAAACTCAGATTAGAGATCATTTAAATTATTCATAAAAATATCTAAAAATTATTATAATTTTACATATATATTTATTATCATTGATTATTTAATAAATAAATATGAAATTATAAATAAACAATTATTTTTGTTACCATCTAAGTTACTTTTTTTATGACCCTGGTTATTATATAAATTATTTACGTTTAAGTTCATATATATATATGTCGATTATAAAATTTTATCTTTTTTTTATTTTTTATTTTATAAAGTTCTTAAATTCAAAAAAATTAATTATTATAACTAAAAATCTAATGCTTGATATATAAATTATTATTAAAATTGAAAATATACTATAAAGATAATAAATAAAAACAATATAGTATGCATAAAAGTATTTTAATTAATATTAAAATTTCTTAGATCAAGTTTATTAGAAATAAAATATTAATTAATTTTCTTGGAATATATGAAATATAAATTAATTATTTTAAAAAATATATCTATTAATTGAATGAAATTAATTTTTACATGTGAATTATATTATAATAAATTTTTTTTAAACGAAAATATAGAATTTTAAATGGCTTTTCAATTTATTCTACCAAATTTACTTTTATTTTAAATGATTTATGGCTTAGTTGTTTTCAACTTACCTCATATTTAATAAATTTTATTTTATTATTATTACATATAATAGAATCAAAAAATCAATTACATAAAAAAATAAAATTAAAAATATTTATTTTCATTAAAAATAAAAATATAAATAAAGATACTCTCTCTCACATAATTTATTTAGAAAAAAAAAAAATATATCGATAATCATATTATATATATATATTAATAATTTTTAATGGCATAAAGCTCCCGAATAAGTGTTGAAGAATAAGAAATAAATAAAAAAAAAAGAACAATATTGGCAACTGATATTGAATTGAAATTTAAAATTGTTTTGGTTGGCGATTCAAGTGTGGGGAAAACTTCTATATTTTGGAGATATATAGAAGATTTATTTGATGAAGATGAATAATAGGAATCAACAGTAATTTTATATTATATAATAATTAAAATTGATATATTAAAAAATTAAATACACTTATTCTCTATTAATTCTATTTAAAAAAAAAAACATTTGTAAAAAAATAAGATACCTTACCGTATTATTTTAAATAAAATTTTGATATTCTTAATGCATAAAATAAAATAAAAATTTTCTACTTATTTTATTATGTTTTAGTAAGATCGTAAGTTTTTAATAAAAATTCTTTTTATGTATTATTTATTAATTTAATATATATGGCTAAAATGTTTATTCTAACATTCAATTTGTTTTCAATAAATATTAATTTGATTTTGTTAACTTATAAATTTAATTCTTTTTAATTTTTATAATTATAAAAAAGTAAAAAAAAAAATTTCAGTCTTAAACTTATTATATTTACCAAATTTAAAATTTATAAGTTATATAAAAGTACAATAATATAATTAATTTACAATATAAATTAATTTAACTTAGGTAACAATGGTAGATTTTAGAATAAAAAATCAAATAATAGACTCAGATTTAGTCAAGTTATATTTATGGGACACAGCAGGGTAAGAAAAATACAGAGCAGTAGTTGGAACCTATTTTAAAGGAGCACATGCAATTATAGGTGTTTTCGATTTAAGTGATTTTAACAGTTATTATTCTATTAGTCAGCATTGGATAAAATAAGTATAAGAAAAAACAAGTGATGCTATTTTTATTCTAGTTGGAAATAAAAAAGATAAAAAAATGGACCAAGATTAAGTTCAAAAAAGTATCATTGATAACTTTTGTAAAGAATATAATTGCTAGTATATAGAAATTAGCGCAAAAACAGGGGAAAATGTAGAGGAAATGTTTATTTAATTAGCAATTTCTGTAAGAGACAGGTTTTTTCCTTAGTATAAATTGTAAAATGGTGAAAAAAAATAAAATAATATAAAGGAAGAAGATGAAGATGAACAAAATGAAGACTAAATTAGTGATTAGCGTAGAAATGGAACTGGTAGTTTTTCAATAAAAAATAAAGATTTAGGAAAATTTGGTAAAAATAAAAAAAATAAAAAATCTGGGTGTTGTTGAGTTTATTTATAAAATATAAATATATTATATAATTATTATTTATTATAAAATAATATTTAAATAAGATATGTACATAATTATACAAAAAATTTTAATATATTAAGTAATAAATACCATACACATTAAAATCAAAAATTCAAAATAAAGTAAATAATCATTTTGATTGTAAAAAAAATATTTTAAAATTTAAATCTAAATATTCCCTCTAAATTTAATAATTACCTAATTCTACGATTAGAAAAATAAAATAAAAATATATTTAAATAAATACTAAAACTTTAGTAAAAAATAAAATAAAAAATATATTAAAACTTTTTCATAACCAAAAATAAAAATAATATATATATATTAATATGCTAAGTCAAACAGAAATCGCCTATAATTTAAAAAAATTTGGGATAAATTTACCTCATGATAAATTTTTGCAAAATCCTGACCAAGAAACCATGGACAAAATTTACATGTAAATAATTTAGCAAATATTTAAAGTTTAAAATGACGATTTTCACTAAATATGTTATAATGGATTGGAATACATACAGGGCGAAATGGAAGAGCACGGTAGTTATAAAGTTAATATTTTTAATTCTATTAAAAAATTAATGGATGTAGCCGGCGTTTAGGATTTTAATTTATTTGATATTGTTTATCCTGATTAAAAAAAAACCCAAAAAATTTTAAGTTAACTCGTTAAGTTTATGCAAGTTGAAGAATTTGAAAGGTAATTTTTTAATGGACAAATTTTGAAAATATAGGATAAGGAAAGTTTGATTTAAAAATTGAAAGAAAATGCAGAAGAAATTTAAGAAAATTATAATAATTTTTTGAAGCAAAAAGAAATTGAAAAGCCTGAATTTGATAAACTTACTTAGGAAATATAAAGGGAAGAATTATTAGAATAAGAACTAAAAAATAGTATGATAACATTATATTTATTTTATTATACATAATCTTAATTGTAATTATGTAAAATTATATTATTAAGAAATTAGGGATTTGTAAAGTAAATTAGATTCTTCTATTTAGGAAAAAAATAAATAAGAAAAAGAAAATAGTTAAGAATTGAATTAAATAGCCTAATTAGAAAAAGACATATAAAATCTTAGAGATAAAATAGTTTAAAGTCCCTAAAAATTATAAGAAAAATATAGGATCTTAGAAGAAGATTTAAATAATTAAGAAAATATACAATATAATCTTGAAGGCTAAATATAAAATTTAGATAAAAAGCTTGCCCAATCTGAATTATATTTTAATTCTTTTTAAACTAATATTTTAAACCCTTTTTAAAAGTTAACCGAACAAATAGATAATAAAAAGGTATTATAATTACTTAAATTATTTTATATTTTGTTTATAAATGTAGTCTTAAATTGATAAAATTATTAAAAAAATATTTATCAACATTAATTTTGTTAAGTAATGTGAAAATCACTTATAAGAATTAGATGAAACAAATAAATAATTAGAAGATTCTTATTCTCAATTGTTAGACGAAATTGACCAACTAAATAAAGAAATTTTTTCTTTGAAAGAAAAAATTGAAGAAATCAATAATTAAAATAAAGATAAAACTTGTAATTAAGAAGAGAAATTAAAAGAATTACTTAATGAATAAAAATAAGTTGAATAAAAGGCTAAATTATTGGATGATGATATATAAGAAATTAAATAAATTATTCATTATACAAAAGAGAAAAAATAAGAAAAGGAAAACTATATGGAAATATAATATAATTAACATGATTAATTTATGGATTATATGATAGAAAAAATAGAAGAATATAATAATTTTATTAACTAAACCATAAAATAAATAGCATAAAGGTAATCTAATAGTCAAATCATGTAATTGGAAAATGAAAATGAATAGACAATTATAAAATATTTAGAAAATTTACTTTAAATTGAAAATAATAAAATTAAAAAACAAAATTTAAATTGAAATAAAAAATTTTTTAAAAACAATACATTTATATAATAATTTTTATAATTATAAAATTATGAGTTAGAAATTATAATTTAAAAGAGATTATTTATTTATTATAACTTAAAGAAATTAATTTAAATTTATATTATATAGCTTTATTTTATATTATTAAATAAATGTATTTTAAATATAAAAATCATTTTTTTGCTATAATTATTATTAAATAAATTGCTAATAAAAGAGTTAAACCTATTGTAACTATACTGGCTAACAGTTTATGTTATATTTTTCCTACAGCTATTTAAGCTTCATAGTTATCTAATGAACTATTAATGAAATCGACTTTTTGGATATTACTTTAAAATTAAAGGAAAAATATATAAAAAAAATATTTTTACATTTTTTATTGAAATTTGGATTGAATTTAATAATAAAATTAAACTATATTTTTTAAATAATTATTAAATATCTTACAATTATAGCGCAATCTATTAGTCAAGTATGTCACCCTAAAATTGTAGTTAATTTATAAGTTTTTCTTTTTCTAAATCATCAAATTATTGTGCATTTTTATCTAATATATAAACCTGAGGAATTGTTTGTAAAAAAGACTTTTCATATTCTTTATCAAAAGATGCATCTCTGTACCTAAAATTTTATTAATAAGTTAATAAATTTATCAAAAATAAAAATATCAATAAAATAATTTATACCTAAAATGAATTGGATATTCTATTTTAATTAAATTATTTTCCTAGTCTACCAAGAAATTAGTTGCATTTAATAAAAGTTGGTAATAATTTTAACCTGAAAATCTACTGGGTTTTTCTATATCAATGAATAAATTTTCAACTTAAACTTGCTTTATAATAAATAGTAATTTTAAAAAGATTAATAAAAATTATTATTTAATTTATGCAAATTTTATAACGAAGAAATAATTTAAAAAAATATGTCAATTATAAACTTTTTACAATATCTTTCTATTATGGTATGTTTAATTTACCATCCAATTTCATTCTTTTAAATTCTTCTATATCAATATAAGAATTTTCATCTACAAAATCAACTAATAAAATCAACTTATCTTATAAATTTACATTTTTCCCCAATTTTATATCTAAGGTCAATTTTTAATGCAAACCTTTTCCACTTAAATGTTTTATTAAATGTTTGCCTAATTATCTAAATTTTAATTTTAATTTTAAAAATAATAGAAATAAAATATTTTAATATTTATACAAAAATTAAATATTACACATTTTTTTTATTTTTACCTATCCTATATTTAATAAATATATTTATCATTGACATTTATGTTAATATTTTCCTATCTCTAATTTAAATAATCATATATATAAATGTTGAACTTTGAATTCAAAGAGTATTTATTATGCAAAGGAGAATTTTTTATAGAAATTTCGATGTCTATGAGTTCTATAATATTTTATTGGCTATATTGTATATTTATATTAAATGATTCGTTTATCAAAAGTAAAAAATTGTGATTTTAAACATTTTCTAAAAAAATTTTCTCGGCTATTTTAATTATCTGTAAAATAAGTTACTAATCTTCTAAATTATCATAAAATAAATTTAAACCTTGACAGTTATTGTTTGTATTCGCTTTTAAAAAATGTAGTTTATCAAATTTTTCTTATAAATTTTTCTAATTTATAAAATTATCTAAATTATCATCTACATATTATTAATTCCCTTTAAAATCAGTGTTAAAGCATCTTAAAATTTAAATATTATTTCCTAATTAATGTTAAATATTCAAGGATTTTATCGGCTAAAAGTCTTTTCTATCTTGATTCCTATTAGTTATTTTTATGGTTTTTATCCCCAAAGTTTCCTTAAATTAAAAATCTGTTAATTCTGGAAAATTCTCATTTTAATGTTCAATTATCGTAAAATCTTAATCACTTTAGGGAACTCCGAAAAAGACAACTTAAAAATTATTATTTTTTATTAAGTCTTATTCGTTTTTCAAAGAATTTATTTCTTTAATTTTTATTGCCAAACAAATTAGTAATAGAATTTGAAAATATTTAGTGAATTTCATTTTAATATTCTGTAATTTTATTGTTTCTTATTCATACAATTAATGAAATATTTAAATTTTGCAATTTCATCAGAATAGATCATAATGATAAAAATTTATGACATATATATAATAAAATAATATAAAATGCAAATCTAAAAAACTATTTTAAAAAGCTTTTTAAATTGTAAAATATTTTTATACTATTCATAAAATCTAAAAATTTAATAATTTTCTTTTTTATTAAAAAATGTTTAAATTTTAACTCCTTTACCTTATAACTTTTAAAATTGCTTTGTTTAGGTATATAATTTGTTATATGTATAAAATTTTGGTAGATTTTATTTAATTAATTTATTAATCCTAAAACTTATACGAATAATTTTTTACATTAAAAATAGAATAAATAAAATTTATGATCCAATTAAGCTTCTCTACCCCTATTAACCATAGAAATCAATAAAAACAATTAATAAAATAATTTAATTAAAATAATATAATATAAAATAAAATAAAATAAAAAATAAAAAAAGTACAAAAAAACTTAAAAAAGATAAATAAAAGATATGAGCATAATTTCCTTCGTTTACAGCGTCCTCGCCTTTTCATTCCATGAATTAATCTTAATTTTACTATTTTTGACCTAAGTAGTTCCTAAACTCCTTAAAATTTGGGGAAACATTAAATAATCTAGAATTATTATAAATGAAGAATTACAAAAAGTAAAAGGAGATGCTAAAACTCCTAAATTTTACCTATTTTTAGTTATAAGAGTTGTTGGGGACGTTTTCTTTACTGACAGATCCCAATTATTATTGAACAGAAAAATCGATAGAATTGATAAAAACGTATAAGAATTATTAAAAAAACTTGAAGATAAAAAAAATATTTGAAAACACTTTTATTTAAATTAAAAAATTAGAATTTTATATGATTTTATAATTTTATAATTTTATAATTTTATTATTTAATTATAATTTTTATATAAAAGTTTGTGAAAATGTGTTAAAAATTATATTAAAAAATTTAACTTTTGTGAGTTTTTTTTTACAATACTAACATTGATATTTATCCTATTTTCTAATAAATTAAAGTTTGATATTAAATTCTTATTATCTAATAAATTTTGATTTGATTTTAAAAATAAATATAGGGAACTTTTTACTATTAATTTAATTAGAAATTTAATAAACTTTTTATAAATATAGTATTATATTGCAAAAATTAATAAAATTTTCTAATCTAATTATAGATTTAAAATAAAGATATTCTTAAATATTTATTCAAGTTAAATCAATTTTTAGGGGGGCAAAAATATATCTTATCTTTAAAATTATAAGTTTCTTTAACATAAGGGGCAATTAAATGAGATTGTCCAGGATCTATCATCCATTTAGGGGTGAATTAAAATCCTTTTGCCATAATATTTTCGTATGAATCTTCTTTCACCATAAATTCTCTCAAAATATAGTTCCATTTAAAATCGTGGTAAATTCTTGTATCATATATTCTAACTACAACATCATCTAATCTCAAATAATGTCTCAATAATCCAAAGAAACAGTCTCCCATTACTCTAAATCTAAATTCACTAGTAGTATGACTATAAAAATAATAAAAAATAAATATTAATAATTATCAAAAAATACATAAACCAATATAGACATATTAAATTTTATATATCTATTTTTAATTTTAGAATATTATCATATAAATAATAATTTATACCCATTATCATCTAACTCATCTTCCCACTAATATACCATACTATGCCACTTAATTGGGTTTTCTTAAGTAAGATTTTCTAAAGGAATTTTATCATCAGTAGCAATACAGTAAGGATAATCATTTTCAGCTACTTCTTCTTTAGAAATCGCAGTTTCTGCTTCTTTTCTAAAAAAATTAAATATTTAATATTTTTAACAAATAAAAAATTTAAAATACTTATATTTTTTTTTTAAATATTAAAAAATTTTTAACAGAAAAAAATTAAAATACCTAAAACTTTGCATTAAATAATCTAAATTATGTATAAATTATTTTATAAATAAATGCAAAAAATAATAAAAAATTAAAATTTAGTCTTTTTAAAATTTTTTTTTCATATTTTTTACTTGTAATAATCTCTTTCGTATTTAGGATCCTAATTCATTGTTTTCACAGTTCCTTTATAAGGGGTGGAAAAAAAACAGTCACTAAATTATTAAATTTCTTTAATTTCAGAGGCGATTTCAGGATCAACCTTTTTATTTTTCCAAATTGATGCTTGTCTAATTTTAACTTCTTTAGGAATAATATTTATATGGTTAAATTCCTTAGACCTGTGTTAAAGTTCACTTTAATCTTTTATAAGTCTAGTTTCTCTTGCTTTAAAATTACTAAACCTTAAAGAATCTCTAGGATTAAATTCCAAAACAAAATTATGTTCTTTATTTTCTAATCTAGCCAAATTTTTGCCAAAAACTACGTCGGGAGCTATATTCATGGTCAAATAATCTGTTAACTAATCTAATTCATCTGAAGTCATAATTCCAGAAGTTTAAAATTTGAAATCCCATCCATTTTAAGAATACTCATCTTTTTTAATAACTTGAGATTTTGCTATCAAATCTTCTACTTTTTATTCCATATTTTAGTCTTTTATATAAGAAATTTAATAGTAATTATTTGTTATTATTTTTTTATTTTATTTTTATTTTTTTTAATTACAATAATGATAATTTTAATTATTTTTTTTTCTTGATAGATTCATAATTTTTCATATGGTAAGGCTATTCCTAATATCGATTTAATAAATTTTAAATAGAAACAAGATGAATATTTTAGATATACAATCATAGTATTCAAATGATTATACTAGATGTATCTAATTTTTATAAATAAAATAAAATAGTATCAGCAAAAAGGAAACTTATAAACATTTAATTTTTAGTGAATAATATATATAATCATCCAAAACTATTATAATTGAATTATTAATTAATGACATAAATATCTATATAAATTAACAATAAAAAATTATTTTATTTATAATTATTAATCATGACTATATATTATCTGTCCCTTATTTTTTTTCTAATTAATGTTATTATTGTTATTATTATTATACTTCCAAGGGCTTAGAATAGTCAGTTACTCCGTCCCAATACTCACAAATTAATTATTTTTAATCGAAAAATCTGTTATGCATAATTTCGATGCATTTTTCAGCTTAAGCTGGCAACTCAAATTTAATTTAAACTACTCCTTCATTATTATTTTCAAATATTTTTAATTTTTATACAACACCAATTTTTTACAACTCTTCTATTAAATCTTCTTCTAAATATTAGAAAAAATTTTCCTCTTATTTGGCCTCTTCTAAAGTAAACATGTTCTTAATTATAACTTATCTAAATCCAACGATTTAGTCGTCTTCTTCCCAACCTTATTGCTTTTATTTTTTTTAGTTTAACTTCATTAATGCTATTTTATCTAATTTCTGAGGAGGTTCCTTTTATTTTATTTTATTTTATTTTTTTAATTAATTAATTATTTAACTAATTAATTTATTAGTCAATTACTCATGATTTTTATAATCTTAGTATATTATTTATAATTAAATAAATATTATATCGTATTTTATCAAAAAAATTTTACTAAAATAAATAATTAATACTCTTTTATTAAAAAATTAGTAAACTTATCGAACAAATATTTAATTTTCTATATTAAAAATAAAAAATTTAAATTTTGTTTACCCTTTTTTAATTCAAACTACCATTTTCTTCATTTTTATGTTTTTTAAAATCAAAGTGTGCTCTTTAAACTTTTATTTTATGTTTATCGTCAATAAATCTACCATCTAGCATTTCAATTGCAAGTTAAACAGACTCTTCCATTTCATAACCAATAGTTGCATCTCCCTTTACTTTACCTTATTCATCTTTATAAATTTTTACTTTTTTTTAATTAGTTTAAATATCTTCTTTTATAATACCAGCTTAAATAATATAAATAATAAATAAATAAATAAATAAATAAATAAATAAATAAATAAATAAATAAATAAATAAATAAATAAATAAATAAATAAATAAATAAATAAATAAATAAATAAATAAATAAATAAATAAATAATATAAAAAATTTAATATTAAACATATACAAATTATTCTTTAAGTATTAAATATAAATACATACTTAGATTTTAATTTTTTTTTATTAATTTTATTAATATTTTTGTATTAAAAAATATTAAATAAAATACCTTTTCCAAAGAATTCAATTAATGCATCTTAATCAATATCTTCAGGTAAACCTTAAATATAAATATAAGAGTTTGCTTTTAATTCCCTTAATTTTTATTTTCTTTTTTCTGCTTATTTTTTAGATTTTTTTCTATTTTTCTCTATTTTTTTAATTTCTTCTGCAGACAAGCCAGTTAAATCTTTTTTTTATGGTTTTTTTGCATTTTTCTAATTTTCATCTAATTTTTCTTTTAAATCTTTCATTAAAGTTTCTTCCATTTTTTTAATTTCTTCAATTGGCTCATTATCTTACTCTTTCCATTCTTAATTTTCGTCGTTAAAAATCATCCATTTGCCATTTTCTTTTTAATAAAACTTACTTTTTATTAAATTTTAAACTGTAGTTTCTAAAAATTTTTCTGGATCATTTTCCAATTAATCCAAAAATTCATTTTCTTCATCTTCATCCTAATCATCTTCATTAAATTTTATATTCGGGTCAATTTCACTTTTATTTTTCTATTATTAAATTAATTCTTCTGCCTTTTATTAAGCATTCATTTTCCTTACTAATTTTTAAAATTATTAATAAATTAATTTTTAAATATATTGAAAATTTATGCATTTTTATTATATATCATTTTTAGTCTCTCATATATATATATATTTATTAATTATAATACCTGATTCAGGTTACAATTTATTATTAGGATTTAGCCCGGGAATAAATGCCTAATCCTCATTTCCTTGTAAATGCATTTACTCAGAATTTGTTTCAGTTATTAATTTTCTTGCTTCTTCAACTTTAAATAAAGGTTCCCATTATTTCATTCCCTTTTTTTTTTATATAATAAATATAGTTAAAAATAGAAAAATAAAATAATATACTTAATATTAATCTATATATATAAATATTATTTTATATTTTCACATAAATAAATTAAAAATTATATATAAATATAATTAACTTATATAAATATATTTTATATAGTATATTACCTATTTGAATATAAAAGTGTTTGAATTTATTTGCTACGTTCTATATAAAACATCCATATCTCTTAATGAAACAGGACCCATTGACTTTTGTTCTTCAGTTTCTGGATCATTTACAACATAATACCATGCAAAATCGTTAAGAGGATCGGTGGCCATTTTTTAAATTATTTTTTTTTCTATTTTATTTAAATTTTGGTAAGAATATGAAATAAATTATTTTTTTTTGTCTATATATTTATAAAGAAATTATTAAATAATTAATAGTTTAATTATTAAATTATAAAAACCTAAAATGGAATTGATTAAAAGATATACCAATTATTAATAGTAAATTCTATGTTTTAAATTATATATTATTATTCATTTTTTATTAATTATGATAGTAATAATATTTAAAAATAAAATCTAATATATAGTAAAAAAAATCTTTATATAGTAAGTATAATTTTAAAATTCACAAAAAGCATGATAATAAAATATAAACTCTTAATTAAATTTTGAATTGTTTCTAGATGAGAATATTGAATAATAAATAATAAATGCTAATAATATACATAAAATTATTGTTAAATAAAATTATATATTAAGAAAAAACATGATAAACGATTTAAAAAAATATAATTTTTTAAATTATTTTATATTAAATATACATAGATAAATAAAGTTTATTAATTTATAATAGTTAATTATTAATAATAATTTTATTATTTAAATAAATTATGTAAGAATAAGCATATAAATTAATTTTTTATAAAATGAAAACCAGAACTGATAATTAAGTTAACAATCTGTTTAAATAATTAAAATTGTCATAGAGTTTCATAAAAAAAATATTTTAAATATAAATGATGATAATTGAATATTAAATGGTATTTATAAACATTTTTTAAAGCAATTTATAAATGAATTAAACTATAAAATGATTTAATAGTTAAATTCCATATTTTTTAAAATTATATTTAATAAAATATATACATAATAATTAAGTATAAAAATTAATAGAGTAATAAATATATTTTCAACATATTAAATTATTAATCAAAAAATTTTAATGACCTCATTTTTATAAAATTCATTTTTATTCTTTTTTTTTATCAATTTTTTACAAATTAATAGTATTTTTCATGATTAAATAAATACTGTTGTGATTATTATAATAAAATCACAAATTTTTTTAATTTTTTTTGTTAATCATAATTCCTCCAATAAAAGTGATAATTCATCAATATTAGGCCTCTCTAAAGGATCAGAGTTTAGGCACAATCTTACTATATCAAATATTTTCCACAAAATTTTTATTTTTTTATTATTATATAAAGTTAATAGAACTTTTTTTTATAATGGAATTTCATTTAAAAATTCAGAATACTTTTTTTATTAAAAATAATTAAAAGCTATTTCATTTTTTATGGTTCTAAAGGGAGTTAATAATAGAAATTCAAGCATCATTTATCCAAAACTATATATATCATAGGCATATATGTCATTTATTTCAAATTTATGTAATTTATTTATTTTTTTTAAATTCACTTGTTCTTCAATTTCAGGACTTAAATTTATTTGATTTTTCAATGAATAAATTTGGAAAAGTTATTATACATTTTACAAATTAGATTCCTTAACAGAATATTCCAAATCAGCTATCTTAATGTCAAATTTTTAAGCTTATATATCGAAATCAAAAACATAAAAATTGTCATATTTTACATCATTATGCATAATTCCATTATTATGTAATTATTTTAAAGATTTTGCGCACTATATCATTATTTATTTATATAACTCATATTATTGTAATTATATGTCATCTGATAATATTTTTTCACTTAATTAATTATTATTATTTTTAACTTATAAATACTAAATTAAATTATTATTAAAAGTCCCTAAATCAGAAAAAGGTGCTTTTTCCATTATAATTGCACAGCATTTTTTTCCTTGAAATTCTATATTTCGTTATAGCTAATAATGCTATACCATATATTTTTTTGTGGAATCTTTATCTGATTATTATTAGAAATTATTTTCATTCTTTAATAAGGCGCATTTTAAATTACACCTGTTATTTATTTAATGAATAGAAAGTTTTAAAACCTTTTCTCTACTCTAACTGTTATTTAAATTTTTTTCTGTATATGCAAAGATTTTTAAATCTTCAGACTAAGAATCAGAAGAATTAATTTCCTAGAGGTTATCAATATTCTGAAACATTATTTTTCTGTCTTTTGGAATTATAGAACAGCTTATATTTTTTTATTCTTTATTTTTTGTGCTTTGTTTTTTAGATTTATTTTTTTTTGTTTTAATTTTAATATTTTATAGAGTGTAATTAAACTTTTTAATTCAATTTTTATTAACCAAGACGATAAAATCTCACTTAATAAGATAATAGATAAATAGACTAATTTGTACACAGAAATTAGCGTCACTTTTAGATCAAAAAAACAAAAAATTAAGTCAAACATGTAATTAAATAATATAATAACAATTTATTCATTTCTCCATACACAAATTATTTCAAAACTTTATAAATTTTTAATTGAATAAAAACATACTAATTCTCTGGAGTTTAATTTTACTTTTTATTTAAAAATTGATCGGTTTTAAAAATTTAAAATTTAATGGTGTGTTATAATTGGGGTCATTAAAATTAATTTTAATACATTTTTTCAAAAATGTGATATACTAATAATAAGCTTAATGTAAAAAATTAAAATAAATTAAAAGTATTAATTTAATAGTATTAATTATACAATAACTTTATACTTAATTCTACAAAAGAAATTCTCAAAACTATACACAAAATTATATAAAAAAGGTGACTTTTTTATATAAATTTTTAACTTATATTAATTTACAATTTAATTTAAATATATCTTTAATTATATTATAACATAAAAGTTTATATTTACATGTTCAACATATTTTCATAATAATATTACCAAGAGTATTATTTCTATAAAACTAAAAAAATCGTTTATATTAAATTGTTTTCAAATTTATCAGTATTCTAATCCAAGTATAAAATTTTTAGGGTGTGGTTAAAATAAAATTCCACCAAATAATATAATTATAATTTTTAAATAACCTAATTAAAATTTGAAACTTCTGCATCATTATTTTAAAATTAATTTTTATTTATAAAATATAATAAATATCAATAATACTTTTAAATTTGTATATATAAATATAAGTTATATTTTACAGGTATATATATAAATTAAATCTTTTACAAACAAAATATTTATATATATATAATATATTATATACGTTTAAATTATTATTAATTATTAGGAAAATTGTTGATAATTTAATAATAATTAAATTTATTTTTGAATATTTTGTTTTTATTATAAATATAATTAAATAAGCTAATTATTAATATTTATTATTATCATTGCTAATACTCTTCATTCAAATAAGCCTAAAAATGATTTTCTTCTTTTTCTATTTTGGTATCTTAAAATATCTTATTAAACTATTTTTATTTTAATTAAATTCCTTAGCTTTAATTTTAATTAGATTCATTAATTTAAAAACTTTTATTTCTTTAAATTTTCTTCTAAATTGTTTATGGTTTTTTATTTATACTTTAATTTTATGGATTTTTTATTTAAACCTAATTCATTTCTAAACTACTTTTATTATTGGAACTTTCTATAATTTCTGTATAATTTATAAAACTAGGACTATTACTAATATTTTAAAAATTTAAATCTTATGGTTATTTTAACTAAGCATTAAGGCTCATATTTTTTTATTTTATTTTTTAACCTGGTTGCTAATCATAAAATGATTATTATGATAACATTTGTCTCTCTCTATTATTTACAAGCATTTTTCTATTTCTATTTTTTATGTTTTAATGTGGATTTTGATAATGATTATTATTAATACTGTTTAATAACACATTTTATTAATGTTATGATTGTTATTTTAATTGTTATTATGATTATTACTATTTTATTTATTCTTATTAAGTACTTATACTTTGACATCTTGATCTTTTTATTAATTTTTATAATAAATGGCTTGCTTATTATTATGAGGTTTTATTAGAATTTGCATTTTATAGATTTTCTTAGGATTATTTAAATTTTTTTTGAAACTATGGATGTTTATCATTATTTATTTGTAACCTGGAAATATATTTAAAAATAAAACACATAAATAAATAATTTTGAAATGTTTTTAAAATTAAAATTATTAAATATTATTTTAATTACCCAGAATTATTTTTAATGATGGTTTTTTAATTTGACTATTATAAACTATTTGAATTTTATATCTATTAATTTATTTAATTGCTAACTTATGAATTATTTCTGCATTAAATAAGATTCATGAAATTATTATTTTTTTAATTCTAGTTCATAGATTATGTGTAAGATTAATTCAAATTTAGTTTACTTTTTTCGTTTTTTTTTACCAATTAACTATGACCTAGATCATAAAAAATTTACGATTTTTAAGAGTTATTAATCTAAAAAGAATTTTGTTCATCCCTAAATAATTATTATTACTACTATTACAGTAAATCATTATTAACACTTCTATTGTGTTTTTTATAATTAACTAAGCTGTATTTGTTTTATGGATTTATTAAATCTTCATCATAGGATTAATTATGATAATTAATGCTTTAATGTTACTGTTTAAGTTCAAAACTTTAATTTTTGTAATTTCCATGCATACTAAATGTTTTTCTATCTTTAATTTGTTTTTTCCTGTTTTTTTGTTAAAAATTTAAATTATATTTTTCTATAAATCTTTTTAATAAAAATAAATTAATAGTATTTACTACTAAGATTTAGGACGGTATAATACCGAGGAATTTTGATTATTGTTTATATTATATTGAGGTAGAAAATTTTGTTGCTTTAAGCTTTTATTCTATAAATTTTTAGCCAAAATTTTATCAGCATGTTATTAGTTAACTCCACTTAAAAAATATATTAATATTAAAAAATAACTTAATATTATTATTTATTATATATAAGTACTTACCATCCACCAGACATTGTTTTTGAACTTTGTTTTAAATAATTAATAGATTTTTTATTTTACGAATTATTTTTATTATTTTAATTATTTTCAACAGTCGTTACTTTTTTATTCGTATTTTAACCCGCAAAATGACTCTTATCCATCTTATTTTTATAATATAAATAAATTATTCATTTTTTAAAAATTTTTAACATTTTTAACACTGATAAATAGTTTAATCATTAAATTATACCTAAATAGATCCAGATTTGCCTATATAATTTTACCCATTATTATTATTTATTTCATTTTGCTAAGGTGTTATATTTTTCCTAATTTTTATATTAGGAGAAACACTATTAGATTATTTATTTTTATTTAATTTTAAATTGACTGTCGGCTAATAAGTTTAAAAATAGTTTAAAAAAATAAATAGATAATAAAGAAAATGATAAATAAAAAAAACCAATTATTTGTATAAAAATTACATAATTTCCTAGGGCAGAATTCACAGTTTTAACAGGGTTTTTTTAAATATAATCTACTGGAATATGCATATTTTATATATTTTATTTAGAGTCATTATTTATTTTCTCATTACTTTTTTTTATACTATTTCTTACAGGTGTCTTATTTTTTATATCTTTAATTACTTTTTGTAAGAAAAAGATAAATTTTATGATAATAAATATATATAATATTTATTTTATTTACTTTTCTACTAATTAGAAACTAATTTTACATTTTATTATTTTTTATTTAAAGAATTGGCATATTAAGTAGAATTATTTGTAGATTATAAATTACTATTGTATCCTGTGTCATTTGTACTTATATTCAATAAATTCACTTTTTAATTTATTTATTCATTTTTTTATTAACTAATTTTTAATTTTTCGCTTATTTAATTGAATTACATTTATAATTCTTGAAATTATTTTTTAAGTTATTAATTCTCATTTTATAATTTAATATTTAAACCATCTTTTTCTTATTAATCACCCTGATAGTCTTTTTCCATATCCTCTATCTTTTATTATAAACTTTCTGAATACAGTTTTAACTGCTATTCCATCTTATTTTTAAAATAAATACTTATTTAATTTAAACTTTTTAATTATAGATAGTTTGAAAATTAATTTAATTTAAATTAAATTATTTCTTTCAGTAACTTAATAATTTTAATTACCCTAATATGTTTTCTATTATCTGCTTCACTTTTTTATAATAATTATTCTAATTCTAAATATTGATCGTCTTTTAGCTCTAATTATCTTTAAAAAAAAAAATATACAATTTAAAAAGTTTATTTATTAATTAAAATATCTTTAAACAATTATAAAATTTTAGATAGATTTTTTTATTTGCAATTTTTTACTCTATTTTTTCTTAAGCAAAAAAATTCAATGAATCGATTAATTTACTCAACTACTGCTAAAATTACTATGGGACCATGCCTAAATCTAATTTATTTATATCTTTTTCAATTAATTAAAATTCGTTTTTTTCATAATTTTAATAATCTATTACAATTTTGCTTAACTATATTAACTTTTAAATGGTAATTAATTTTAAAAATATTAAATTTTAAAAAAAAAATAGTAATTTTGTTTAATTTTCAAAAATTTCTAAAGAATTATATTATTATATAAATTAATAATTAATTATTACTTTATGCTTAATATTTAAATTATTAAACTCGTTTTAAAGCTATTTTAAACTTCCACTTTATTTTATCGTTTATTTAGTATCATCTTATTCTATATCGTTTGCCTAGTTTTTAACATTGAATTCCATTATTTTTAATTAAATTTATTTAATAATTATCAAATTTATATTGACTTTTTTATTTATTTAATTTAATAAAAATAGAAGAAATTTTTTCATTATTAATAGTTTTTAATAATTTATTAGTTAAAAGAAATTTAATAAACAAAAATTTTATAAAAAAAATTATTGATAATTAATTATTTCTCCTAATTATGTCAAGAATTAGTTGAAATTACCAGTAAATTAACAAAAATTATATATTTTTTAAGTTATTAATTATATTTAATAAATAATATAAAGAAACAAATATATAAAAACCAAAATTATAAAAAATTAAATTGCTAAAACCTAATAAATTATTTTTATTATAATCTTTAAATACTTTAAAAACCTAATTTTTTAAGTTATTAATAAGTTAATTTTTTAATGTTCAGATATGTTTTTTAAATTATTAAAAATACCATTATTATCGTATAAATAAATCTAAATAATTCTTTATCATTTTCATACCTAAAAATTGACATTATTTTTATTATAATTATCAATTTTTGTAAACAAATTCTATGCTATTTGCAGATTATATGTCAGAAAAAGAATTGTCACTATCTTTAACCAAAAATATATTATCTTATTTTATATTTTATTATTATTTAGAATTTAAATTATCCTTGCTTTATCTTTAATTTTTTAAAAATTATTCTTTAAATTTTTACCATAACCTAATTTCTTTATTCACTTTATATACTTAAATATATAAATTAACTTCATTTTATTTGATTTTTTCCTTTTCTATATTATCTTGATATTATTAATCTAATAATTATCTTAAAGATTTTACATCATTTTTTATAGTTTATATTCTTTATTTTTGTTCTGACAACAATTTCTTCTGATCTTTACAATCCATTTTAAAGAATTATTCATATAAAAGATATTAATTTTTCTAAAATTTTTCTTTTATAATAAATTAGATAGATATTTATTTTATTTATTATTTATTTTTATTTATTCTATTTAAAGATAGATTTTTATTTTCTTATAAATTGTTAAGTTCGATTTTTAACAAATTTTATTATTATATCTTTTCTCCATCTTTTTAGAAATCTTAAGCTTAACTTGAAAGTTAATTTGCTTAAACAAGTTATTATTATTAAAAATCTTCAATATTCTATGTTTCTGAATTATTAGTTTATTTTATATTTGCAGGTTAGGTATATTCTTGTTATTAATTTATAAAATTTAAATTATTATTATCAAATTAATTTTTTAAAGAAACACTCTTCTTTGCTTAATTATCTGTATAATTATTATTATGCATAATTTATTTATCACTAAATAATTAATAAAATTCATTATTTTATTCATATTTAGTTTATTACTCTTTGTAAATATATTTTATTTAACTATCATTTGTTTTAACTTTTTTTTCTTGGTAACTTACTTATTTTGTATTTTCATGTTCATTTTCATTTTCATAACTATTATTTTATATTTTTTCAATTTCATATAATTCGGAATCCTAAAAACTTTTTGATAATTTTATTGATTTTAATGATTACGATGTTGACGAATTGTTAAGATTATTTTATTAAATATTTTCTTTCACAAAATTTATAGGTTTTTTATCAATTTAATCCCTTTTTAAAAGGGTTAAATCTTTCTAATTTTAAAAATTACATTTAAACTCATTTGAAATTTACATTTCTTATAATTTACCTATTTGATAACTTGAATTATTTATTTAATCATTTTTAATATGTTTGAAAGGTTTATTAATAAAGCATGTCTTATTTTGCTATCCTATAGATTTTTGATTCAATTTAAATCCAATTACTACTGTTTTACTTTTTTATTAATCATAATTACATTAATTAATAGATGTATCTGACGAATACTTAACTTTTCTATTTTTTTACTACGAATTTTTAAGAACTTTCTTCTTTTGTATAAAATTATCTTCAAATTTCTTTATATAAAATGTTTAATATAGAAAAACTTTATATATTAAATAAAAAAAATAACTTATTTTTAAACCTCATTTGACAGAATAGTGAAATTTCTTTATGTTTATCTCAACCTTTTTATTTTAAAACTCGGTGAAATGCTTTAATTTTTTATAGATTCTTAGGTAGAAATTTGCTTTAATAAACTTATATTTTAGCTAGTACTTATAGAGGTATCCTAACAAACATTTTTTTAAAAGCTGTTATTATCATAAAAAAACTAATTATTTAGTCTAGTTTTATTTCTATATATTTTAGATAAATTCTATTTTGAATAAAGTCTTAGGTTTTTATTTCTTAAAGGAGAGCTGTTAGAATTGCTATCAAAATTATTTACTGTAAATCTTGAATTTATTAATTTATTATTTTTTTCGTATTATTTGTATAAATTTTTGAGATTTAAACTTGAAAAACTCGAAGTTTATTTATAGCTTTTTTTCATAGAAAAATCTTGCTTATTTTTTTAATCTTTAAAATTCTAATTATTTAAAGTATTACATTTTTGTTTATTATTGATATATTCATTATTTCCTTCTTGATTTTATTTTAAATTTGTATTTTTTATTTTAATTATGCTAATTTATTGTTAGTCAGCTTTTTTTAAGATTTTTCCATTTTATTTTTATAATAAAAAATTATTACTATATTTTTCAATATTTTTATTTTTATAATATGGTTCTTTAATCATATAAGGTGATGATTCATCGTATTCATTTACATCACATATAATCTATTTATTAGATGGAGGAGAAATCAACTTTGTTTTTAATTAAAATATAATATTTAATTAATTTTTATATAAGTATAATTCTTTTTTACATAATTAATTAAATAAATTAAAATTATTATATTTACATTTTTTTGAGAATTTTATTATTTATTTCTAATTTTTGTATACAAATTTTGTTATCTATTGAATTTTTAAATTTTAACATTTTTAACATCGTCCTATAGGTTAAATGAGTTTATCATTTATACTATAATTTTAAAAATATATATATTTTAATTAATAGTTTTATTTTATATAAAAAATTTTAATTCTTATTATTATTTAAATTTTCTACATTGACTGCACTCTGTAGAGGATTATGATATTTTTAATTATTTTTACTGAATATTATTATTTTTTTAAAACTCAACATTATTCGAAATGTCACTTTAATTTAAATTTAACTTTTTATTACTGTTATTTTAAACAATTTATTCTATTTATTTTAATATTTTATTTTAGTTTTATTAATTCTATCTTAGCTATTCTTTTAACAAATCTTTGCTAACATTTTGTTTGGTATTCTAATTTATTCTATATAAAAATAAATGCTTTTAAAATTCTAAAATAACAAGAAAAAATTTAAAAAAACTTTAAATAAATTAATAACTCATTTAAATATGAATAGTGTTTAAGTTTATATGTTTTTGATTCTTTTAATGTAGTAATTTTCCTATATTTACAAATGTCAATTTTTTTTAAAATGAATTTTAATTCTAAATAAATTATGTATTAAAATTTGATTTAAAAAAACTTTACATTTTTTTTCTATTATAAAATGATTATAATAATTAGTTTTTAAGTTTTGAGCTTGAGATTTAGTAGTCAGATTTACTATCGAAATTATTGCATGACTATAATTAATATTCTTTTCGTTAATATTAACTCAATTTTTTATTATAGTTATTTTTATTTTTCATTTTAATAATTTTTGTTTTAAAAATAATATTGATTATTATTAAAATTTTTCAGTGATAATAATAAATCATATTTTAAATATTTACAAATAAAAATTTAATATTTAAATAAAAGTTTTATACCATAATATGTAATTTTTTTTCTTAATTTATTATATATTTGGTAAAGGTCAGTTTTTCAATGTTACAATTACTCGATATAACAAATTATAAAATTATTTTTAAATTAATTTATTAAAGTATGAATATAAAGTCTAATTTATTAGTATTAAAATTATATAATAAAATTTTATATATATCCATATTAATTAAATTATAATTATCCTATTTATCATTTTAGTAACTCTTATTTTTAATTACTAATATTTAAATAGATTAGATGATTTATCATAGTTTGAATAAAATTATAATCTTACATTTAAAAATATATATTTTATTTTTTATTTTTAAAATTAATTTACACAACACTATAATTATATATTGTAACTATAACAAAATATACGTTTGAAATCTCAACTTAATTAATTTTTAAAAAAATTCAAGGATAGTATCTATTAAAGCTAGTAACACATTTAAGCTTTTTATTAAAATGTTGCAAAAAAAACAAAAATTAAAAAAAAAATCAAAAAACACAGATCTATGGTTAAAATATTAGGAAATCAGATACCGTAAAGTAAAAAAATTACATCAGAATAAAATAATAATGAAATTATTAATTTTGATAATACTATTCCCTAAAATAGCAATATAAGCAAAAAAAACGTAGAATAAAATTAAATTATAATATAATAAGACACTAAAAAAGATCAAATTTATAATAAAAATCTAATTCATATAGAAAAACACGATTAAAAAAGTAAAAATTTAATTTTTTTAATAATTTAAAAAAGAATGACTTTTTTCAATTTAAATAAAAGCTGATCATTAATCTACACTATCTAATGAAAATGAAGAAAACTTCTAATTTGAAAATATTATATATAACTGCTAATAAGAGTCTTAAATTATTTATAATAATAGAATATTTAAAACACATCAAGAAATAAAATAAATATAGCAATAGTAATTTATATAAAACAATAATTAATCCATCGAATTTAATATTAGTTAAAATGAACCTCAGTAACAAAAAACAAAAAATATACATAATATATTTTTTTTATATATTAAATTTTAATTTTATAAGCTAATAATTATTTAATATTTAAAAAGATTTAGTTTATAATTTTATAACGTAAATTACAAAATCGGGGATAAATAAATTCTTACAGATGTGTATGGCAATGTTAAACCTGGAGAAATTTTATATATACTTGGGCCTTCTGGAAGTGGAAAAACTACTTTATTGGATTATATTAACAACAGAACCAAATTATCCCCCAAAAATAATGTATTACTAAATTAAAAAAAATAGAATTTATAGGAATTTAAAAAAATAGCCAAATATTGTTAATAACAACCATAATTATTTGAAATATTAACTGTAGAACAAACTTTAAAATTTGCTGCTAGCTGGCACATAAAAGACGAAAAATAAAGATAGGAAAAAGTCGAAACAGTTTTAAAAATTTTAGGACTTCAAAGTATAAAAAATGTTAAAATTGGAGGCCTTTTATTTAGAGGAATTTCAGGTGGCCAAAAACAAAGAGTTTCAATAGGAGAATAACTTATATCCAACCCTAAATTACTCTTTTTAGACGAACCTACCAGTGGATTAGACAGTGCTTCTGCGTAAATTATATTCAAATAATATTACACAAAAATTTATATAAATATTCTTTTATTTATTTTGATTGTATTATATTATATGTCTGCATTTAATATAAAATAATTTTAATCTATTATATATATATATTTAAACTTATTTATCTTGTTTTAATTTATGTCTTAATTAATTTATAAATTGAAATTAATATTAATTTATTCTTTATTTCTTTAATTTTGTTAATTTTAGTTATTATTTAATGAAAAATCTACAAGAAATCGCCTAAAAAATGAATATAGCTATAATTTGCTCTATTCATTAACCCTCACAAAGAATATGGGATTTGAGTTCTAAAGTGTTATTACTGTCTGGAGGCAAGGGTTTTGGAGGAAATATGACATATTTTGGTGAGACTAAAGACTTATCACATTACATAGAAAATATATAAAATATTCCATAAAAAAATAACTAATCTTTATCAGAATATGTTTTGGATTTAATAAACGGAGATTTTGGAGAGGGTAGATAGGCCCAATAGTTAATTGATGAATGGAAATTAAATCATGAAAAAAATAATTAGTTATAATAGCTAAACTATAATAAAACAAATATTGACCCATAAAATACTGATTAAATTAAAAATAATAAATAGAATTATATATTTGTTATTATCTTTCTTTGTTAGAGAATGTATCTAAATTTCTTTTTAAATCCATTGTATTGTTTTAATAAAATATTTTTATTTTCATTTATCTCATTTATTATTGGATTTGGATGGAAAAACACAGCATAATAACCTACACTGAAAGACATAGGTAAATCTATAATTTTTAATGTATAAATTAATATATTGAATTAATGATTATTAAATTAAATGAAGATGCAATTATTTAAACCTTATTTTTTTACACTTCTCTCTATGGATTTTTACATGTTACAGTTATACCAAATTAAATTAATGATAAATTAATCATGGTTAAAGAAAGAGGAAATGGAAATTATACTTGCTTATAATTTTCAATAGCTTATTTAATAACAGAATTACCAATAACAACAACAATGGCCATTTTGACAGTTCTTATAAGTTTCTTTTAAATTGATTATCCTGAAGGCGGAAACTTGTTTTGGAAAATGGTTTTAATTACATGCTTAGGATTTAACATTTGGCAAGCTTTGTTTTAAATATTTTCTTACATATATAAAGATTTGTTAACTACCTTAATTATATGCAGTTTAATTACTACAACTAATTTTCTGTTTAGCGGATTTTTACAGCCATATTCAGAAATAAATAAGTTTTTACTACCTTTGTACTATATTAATCCGATGACATATTAATTCTAATTGTATACAAATGCAGTTTTTTCTAATTTTTATATTAGTGGACCTTGTAATCAAATATAAAAATCATTACATTTAAAAATTTTTGTGATTTAATTTAGAAGTTTATAATAATTATTTTAATATATAATAGCTCATGAAGAAAGTGAAAATTATAGTAGTATATATGAAGAAAGGGTAGGAACTTATTATTTAAAAGACATTGACATGGACAATATAAATATTTAATAAAATTATATAATATTAATCATTATTTGGATAGGATTTAAATTAATTTCGCACTTTTACTCTTATTATTATCATCAAGGGAAAAAATGATGAATTTTTGAATATTAAATAAATAAATAAAATATTTATCTGTAATGTTTTTTATTTTCCGTAAATATCTAAAATAAGTGTAAGAATATTTGAAAAAAATTCTTATACTTCTTTTGGAACAGTAATTAATTTTAATTATTTGGTTATATAAGTTATATATATTATATAGATAATTTATTATAAAGAAATTGAAGTATAAATAATTTAATAAAACCAGTTTATACGAAATTAAAAATACTAGTCTTAAATTTGTAATATATTATTTTATTTCAATTTAAAATATTTTATAATGTTAAAAATCTAATATATACATTATCTTATCAATCAATAAATTGGGATATATTATATATTTTAATATTGATATTACATCCCACTAAATTAATTTTATATCAGAAAATTTAATAATTAGAACAGTAAATTAAATTATATTTTATACCTAAAGCGTAATAAAACGATAAATAAAATATTTAAATCAACTGCTTCTAAATAAATTTAAAAATAAAGTAAATTTTTTAAAATTAAAAATAAATTTAGTTATTCAGGGAGTATTTTAATTTTAATTTATTATTAATATTAATTAGTGCTATTTCATATACATTAACAAAGCAAATTAAAATAAATAATAATTTTGGATTTGAATATTCCCTGAATAATTAAATTTTGATCCAAAAATCAACCGGAATAATATCAATATAAATTTACCTTAAATTTTAAAAAAGAAGGATTAATCAAAAAATTAATTATATTTAACTTATCATAAGCCTATTTATAAAATGTTAAAGATAATATCATCATCTAATTAAGATTTTTAATTTCATTATATTTTAAATATAATTAATATACAATATATCTAGTCTGTATATATTTGGCATAATAATAATTTTAGTAAGAAAAAATAATCGTTTGGCTTTTTTTTATAGTATATTATAAAAATTATTATAAAAGTTTTAATTTATAAGGGATATTATTTTTATTCTTATTATAAAAAAAAAACCTCAATATATTTTAATATATTTTAATATCAGTGACTTAATTGTTACATTTTTTGTATAATTATCACATCATTTATAATATTTATAATGGTTTTTTTCCATATAAGTATGTTTTCTATTATTTTTTTATTGTATATAAATATCGTACATAGTTTTTTTTATTTGTCGTTATGAATAATAGAAATACTGATGATCCTTGATTTTTAGGATATATAATCTCGAATTCTACGCTCTAGCCCTAGGCAACCAAAAATGGGTCTTATTATGTATAGTATAATTTTTTGTGAAATAACAGTAAAATAATATAGCGTATTTTTTCGATTTTAAAATAACATCTTTTCCTAGAATACAAGAGATATGAATGTACCACTATCATTTTTGAAATCAACAACCATGAAATAATAATCCTCAAAGAGCAGAATATGCAACTTTGGGGGGGCGCCTCCTTAAAATAATATTTTGAAAATTAATAAGTGTATTAATTTGAATAAAAACTAGCTTTTGTAGGTAAATTAATATAGACACTCTTTTTAATTTTTCATATGATATTATTATTAATTTTATAGTGTAGTGTTTGATATAATTTATTTATATATTAGAATTTATAAATTATTAATAACTTTGGATAAATTTAAAAACATATTTTATTTAATAATTTTACTAGTCATATTAATTTATAAGAATAATGTTTTATAAACCTTAATTAATGAGGAAATTTTTTGATTATAATTTTGGTTAAAATTCTTAGTACTATCATACTATTAAATAAAAAAATTAAAAAAAAATTAAAAAAAAATCTAATTAAAAAATAAATGGATTCATAAAACAAACTTAATTAAGTATTATAAACAAATGTTACCTATTTCACATAGAGTGATAATTTTTATTAAAGAAAAAGAAGTATATAAGCAAATAAAATAACAAATAAAGGATCTCCTGGCAAATTAAATATAGATAAAAGTTTTAAAAACTAAATTTAATTGTAAAAATCTGTATAAAACTCCCCTAGAAAAATAAATTAAGTCTATAAAATTAAATATATATAATAAAAGTAATTTGAGCAAAATGGTGAACCTAATATCTTGATAAATAATAATAACATCAATAAAGAAATTAAAGTAGACTTTTAATCTAGATAGTAAAGCTCTAAGCATAATATATAAAACTTTTCTTTATAAAATATTAAATAAAATGATAGAGAAAAATTATAAAAAAAAGAATATAAATCGGTTATAAATAGTTTGGAAAAAAATAAGTAATTCAAAAAAATTATTTTTTTTTTGTTTTTTTATTATTTTTATAAATCGTATATGTGTTACCTCTTAAAAAAAATTTTTTTTATTTTTTTTTGTCATTTTCTGATAAAATTATGATTATTATATAGATGGAAAATTAAAGTGCAAAATTTTCAAAATATTTTATATATAATTATTATAGAGATTTTAATTAAAAAACAAAAATTGATCACCAGTACAAATAAAGATTGATTTTTTAAAATTCTTTAGAATAATATTAAAAAAAATTTTTTTAAGTTTGTTTGTAAAATTTTATTATAATTAATAATTATTAAAGCTAAAAAAAAAAATTATATTAATTAGTCTATTTTTAATTTATATCTTGAAAAGACTTAATATAAAAAAAAGTTGAGCAAAATTAACTTAAAGTCTGTCCATTCAAAATAAAAAAATAATTTATATACCATAGAAATTTGTATACTACAAAGATTTTTAAATCTAATTTATTAATATAATAAAGATTTAGTATTTGATTTGCAATTGAATTTATAATTAAAAACAGTGTTAATTAAGTATGATTTAACTACGCATACAAAATATTATATATTTTTTCTAAATTTACATAAGTATTATAATGAGATCAGTTTTTTCCTTAAATTATAAAGTTTAATTAACTAAAACTGTGTAAATAATTATGTATTTTTATTTTAAAGTTTGTATATAACTCTAAGTTTTTTTGATTAACTTAGTTTAACTTTAAGCTTTTTAAATTATAGATTAAATATAAATTATAATTTTAGTTCTTATTTGAATATTAATTAGTTTATAATTTACGGAATGTAAATTATAAAAATAAATTAATGAATTTATGAATTTATCAGAAATTTATCGAGAATAATTTATAATTTAATTTTAATAATTAAATAAAAATTTAAGATAAATTTTTGAGATCTATTTTTTAAACATAGATTTGAAAAATATATTTAAACTATTAAATAACTTCGCAATTTTTATTTAAAAAATCAATTCTAAAATTACATTTTTAATTTTAATAAAAAATATATTAGTAATTTACATTAATTTGATTTAGAGATTAACAATTATTTATTTTAGAGATTTATACTTATTTAATTAGAGATTAGTTATTATTTAATTTAGTAATAAATAATTATTTAATTTAGGAATCAATAATAATTAATGTTTTATAATATATTTTTGTTTTATGTTTAAGATCACTAGATTAATTTACTTTAAAGTGTATTTAAAATTGTGAACTTTAATTTTCAACCTCTATAATATAAAATTAAATTTAAACATTTGATATCATTTTCGTTTTTTATAAAAAATTTAATAATATAAATATAAATTAGTTTTTTAAAACCATGATTTTTTAATGTCTAAAAATATTATTTTAGACCCAAAGTTATATAAATTATTTTATATTTTAATAATCTATCAGATGTTTCAGCAAATGTTTAAATATATTTTTAATAAAATTATTATACCTTAATTTTACTCAATTTTTTAATAGTTATAATATCTTGATTTCTTTATTAAAATAATTATTCTGACTTAGTAATATAAAATTCATTAGTAAAGATTAAAAACTCTATTGTATTTATTTAAAATTATTTTTGTTTGTTTCTGACTTAAACATATATAATTTGAATTTCAAATGATATTAACTATAATGACAAAATTAAAAAAATAAACTAAAATGATACAAGCGTTAATTTCTAAAACTTCTTAAATTTTATATATTTAAAACTACTATCCTTTTGTTTTTTTACAAAATTTTTATTGTAATCAAACCCAAAGTAATTAATTAATCAAACCCAAAAATAAAAATAATCACCAAAATTGTTTTACTATGTTTTTATATAATTTTTGGTTTGTTTATAAAAAAATCAAAAGGGTTTTAATATTTATTAATTACAAATTACAAAATATTAAATATTTTTATAAAATTAGAAAATTTGATAAGAAATAAATTATTAACCTTAAGTCTAAAAAATAATTAACTCGAGTTGAAAGCCCCTAAAATTCTTAAATTTTTAAAAACCAAGTGATTCCAAGTATTTAACTAAATAATAGTAAGTGCGAATAATATTCTGTAAAAATAGATTAAATAGTTAATTTTAAAATTAGTATAACATAAAATATATTTTAAATAGATCGAATAATTCTTAGTTGGTTAAGAATTTCAAATTGAAAATTTATAACAATTAAAAAGCACTATTTAAGAAATTTTAAAAAAAAATTAAAAGGATGAGTCTCATATTCCTTCTGCCAATTAAATGTTAAAAAAGCTTAATTAAATAAGTATTCATGATACATAAAAATTTGCTGAACAGTAAAATGAGATTAAACAAACATATATTAATTGTAATGATAACTATATGAAATAGTTATTTACTATATTAATGCCATAAGATTAAGTTTATGATTAATAATTATATCTTAATTTTACCTATAGAAAAGTACCTATTTAATATATAATATTATACTTTTTTCATACATTTTTAAGCGATTAAATAATATTTTTAGATTTGTTTAAAGCTTTTTGAATATTTAGCTCACTTTTTTAATAGAATGGAAGACATTTTACAATAAACTTAAAATGAAAAATAAAGAATTTAAAATAAAGAAGATTAATTAATAAATGAAAACTAATCCAGATTAGAAATCATGGAAGTCAAAATAAAAAATGAATAAAAAAATATAGCGGAATTAAATAAATTACACAATTAATAAATTTATGAAATAAATCTTTCGCTAGAAAAGATTTAATTAGAAAATGATATATTGAAAGAATAAAATAAAGTCCAAGAAGAATAAATAAATTAAATGAAATTAAACTAGAATATAATTAAGTAAAATAAACTAATTTTTATTTCAAACTTTAAATTTATTCAGCTTTTTTTTTTCTTTAAGAAATCTTAGAGATTCAATTTATCACAATGAATTAAAAAAAATTGGTAAAAAATAGGAATTGTTAGAAACTATATAGGATGATATAACTAAAAATTAAAAATAAGATAAAATCACTTGTATAGACTGCTAGTCAAATTTAACTCATTATCAAAATATTTTAAATATGTATTAATAAAATATAGAAAAAACCGAATAAGCTTAATTAGAATTTTTGGAAATTTAGAAAAAATTATTTGATAATAATTTTAATTACAAAGATAATCTAAATAAATATTTAAAAAGAATCGATAAATTCAAATATTTTCATACAAAAGTTGTTATTGATTGCGCTGTCCATAACAAGGTGAATAAATATTGAAATAACACTAAATATATTAATTAATAATTTTTCATATTAAATTTAAATTCTACATAGTTACTTTCAAATCTAAAAATAATAATAAAATCATTAGATCCATAAGTTTATAAGAAATTAATTGATAATATTAAGATACAACCGTAAAAATATAATACATTGGAAAATTGCAGTTAAGAATTAATGAAAGCAGCTTTTTATTATTAATTAAATTAGGAGAAATCAAAATTGAATTAAGATTAAGTAAAAATATCTTTATAAAATAATTATGAAATAGAAGATCAATCTACAAATTTAGAATCGATGGAAAAATCATAAGTTCTTGCATCCTCATTCTAATTATAAATTTCAGAATTTCCCAAATTAGCTAAATAATTTAAATAAAAAAATGAATAATCTGAATTGAATTAACATTTTACAGAAATCGCTGGTATAGAAAAAGAGTAAAATACAGATACTAAGTTTTTATAAATAGATAATAAAGAAAGAAACAGGTAATAATAAAGATTTAAAAACTATTATAAATTAATACTTTTTTTTTGTATAATAATTTTTAAATGTTAACAAATATTAGGTTTAGATCATCAACATAATTTCATAAAAATAAATCAGGAAAATCAAGATCAAATTAAAAGAAGCCAACATTTTCGAAGATTTCTAAAAAAAATAATTCCCCCAATGTCTAAGATCAAAATATGAATTAAGATTCCATTATTAATTAAAAATAACATTTACCACATTTATAATAAAAATAATGCTAAGATGTAGAAAGTTTCGAAATATGAATAAAAATACATTAAAATAAAAAATATTTTAATATCTATATCTGGAAAAAAATTTTCAAATAAAAAACATATATATTAAATTTTATTATTAACTATCAAAGCTGATTATAAAAATACTAAAACTCAATTATAATAATTTAAGGTTAGAAAAAGGCACTAGAACTCTTAATAATATTTAATTTATAAATTAATAATTTAATTTATATAATTAATAATATATATAAATATTTGTATTTATGTATATATTAAAAATATAAATGTATATATTATTAATATAATGAATTCATCATTTACTGCTATTTTAAGAATTAGATCTTTTATAATATTTTTTAACGGCTTTTATATTTTATTCCTTTGTTTTTTGTTTTTTCTCTTCTTATGATGCAATCATTCTCTTTAAATATGTCATTCTTTGGTCTCTCTTTTAAATTTATTTTCCTAATTTTTATCTATTATATTTTTTTATTTTTTTTTATTATTTTCTAAGCTCGTAAAGCTCATCTTTGAATTTATTTCTCTCTGGTATATAATTCTTTAATTATTATCTTGCCTCATTAGTTTTCATCCATTTTTCTTTGAATAGTGCATATTCTTATGGTATCATTGTATTACCTGAATTACTTGGTAACTATTTAGTTGAAGCAATTTATAATTTTTTATTCATATTTGGATTTATAGCATCATGTATCTATTTATTTTATTCTTTGAGTTATTTTTTCAATTCAGCATATTTTCCCTCTCCTTCGATTTCCTTTTGCTTTAGTGACTTTAAAATGTCTTTATTTATTTTTGAATATTAAGATCCAGTAATATTTAATGGAACATTAGTTTCATGACTAATTTATAACTCTTTTATAATTCCATTATCTCTGCTATGATATAAACTTATGCAAGTTCCTTTTCTCCCAGCTCTTCCAGTTCTTCCTGCTCTTTATATAAATTTAAATAATACTAAATATTATTAATTTAATATAAAATATTTTATACCTATGTAAATAATCTGAAGTAGTTTTAGGAAAATCAAAATTAACTACATAATTTAACCATGGAAAATCTAATCCTCTACTTCCTAAATCTGTGCATATCAAGTATTTCTCCTATTTATCTTTAAACCTAAGTATGTAAAATTTTAATTAATTTATGACAATATTAAAATATATTATATAAAGCATTTAGTTTTTTTATTTTGTAATTAATATATATTAGTAGTGATATATTGTAATAAGTATATAATATTTTAATTTACCTATTAAATTATTATATTCTAATATTTTTTGGTATGTCTCCGTGTAAACAAACAGCAGAGTATCCATTTTATTCCATTGTATATTATAAGCTTTAGCAAGAAGGAATTGAATTACAAAATATCATGGCTCCACCATCCTATTTATCTATCTTTCTATCAATTTCTTTTAATAATTTTAAAAATGGAGTCTTTTTGTCCAAAGTAGTACAATGTATAAATTCATGAGTTATATTATGTAAATTTAAATGAGTATTTTTTTCGACTAAAAATTAAATTTTTTTATCCCCAAAATTTTTTTTCAGCATATCTTGTAAAATTCTTGTTACTGTTGCGCTAATAAAAATACCTTTTGGAACTACATTAAAACCTCTATCTTCTTCTTACCTAAAATTAAAAATTTTGATGTAAATACTAAACTTAATATTTTTTTAGAATTAAAATATTTTTGATATTTAAATTATATCTATACCTTCCTTTAATTATAGTTATATAAGCTTATATAATATCTTTAAAACCACTATCCATAAATGTATCGCATTCATCTACAACTAAATAATTTACTAAACTCAAATACACATTTTCCTTTTATCTATGCCTTTTTTATTTAATACAAATTAAATTAATGTTTTAAAAGCAAATTAATAGTTTAAATTTCATTTAAATTAGTTAAGAATTGAACTATAAGTATAGAAAAATAAAATCAATAATATTTTTTATTTAAAAATTAAAATATTTTATATAATCAAAAATAAATTTACCTTTCCAATCTATCAGGTGTAGCAATCAAAATATCTACACCATCTTACAATTCTTTTCTTTCAACTTTATATTATTTAGCATTACAAATAGCTAAAACTTTTAATTTTTCAAACCTACCCAATTATTTAGCCACTTCTTCTACTTATATAGCCAATTCTTTAGTAGGAACTACTATTAAAGCTCTTGGCCTTTATGATCTAGTTAATCTATTGACATCCATTTGTTATTCTTTGAAAAAAAAAATTAAAAATTTTCATTAAATTAAAAATACTAGATAAAAATAAATTAAGTATATTAAAAATTCATCAATTTTATATCAATTTTATATTTTGGTAAATTTTAATTTAATTCACTTTTTTACCTTATTTTTTTAATTCATTGAAAATCGGAATTAAATAAGACAACGTTTTTCCTGTTCCGGTTTAGGCTGCCAAAAAATAATTGTCATATTTTTAGTTCATAATAGCTGGAATAGCCAAATCTTATATAGGAGATGGCGTATGCATTTAATTTTCCTCTAAATATTATTTTATATTTTCCGATATAGGATATTTTTCAAAGGTAGGAATGGCAGATACTATTCCTTTTTATTATTATTAATTTTATTATTTCTCATTTTATCCTTATTTTTGTTATTGTGTAGAATTTTATTGATCATAATTTTTTATGTTGAAAGCTTTTATAAATTTTTGTTCTTTTGTTTGCATTTGGAATATTGGAACATAATTTAAATATTTTAAAGGATTATTTTTATATTAAATTTGGGAAATTTATGGAATTTTTAATGAAGTTTTAAAAATATTTCTTAACATTTTTACGTATTTTTTAAGTTTTTATTTATTTTTAGTTTTAAAATTTAAGAAATTAAACTAAATAGTAAAATTATAAAATTGTTTATTATATTTTAATATTTGGTAAATATTTATTAGAAGAATAATTAAACCTGATAAATATTAATATAGAATATTTTTTTCAATTTTTATTATTTCAGCCATTAACTTTTAAGTAATATTTACAAAACAAAAGTAATTTATAAAGTAAAATATATAGTATAATTTATATATAAATTTATATTTATATTAATTAGATATTAATACTTATTTATTATATAGAATTTATAATTTACCCAAAATCATAACTATTCAAATATATAAAAATAAGTTTATTTGGATGTTTAGGAATTTATGTTAAATTATAAATGAATCATTTAATCTATTCCAAATCCTCCTTATAATAAATAAAAGCAATAACCGCAGAAATATCATCGCATCCAAATTTAAGATACGGTAAATCTCCGATTTTAGAAGAATTTTTTTTACTTTTATTATTTTCATCCCATCTCATTCTACATTCCATAACCAGTGCTTCAGCCACTCCTTCAAAATTATCTTTATCTGCACAATATTATTCTATAAAACCACACACTTCTGCGGAATTCATTACATCCCATACACCATCAGAAGCAACTACTATAAATTTATCCTCAGGTTTAACAGTTATATTTTAAATTTCGGGATCCGATATAAGTCCAATTTTTTTAGCCTATAAATCGCCTAAAGTTCTTGTCATAGCAATTCCAGGACCCTTAAATTTTATTATTATTTTAAAAATATATATATTAAATTATGTTATTTTTAATAATAAAAAATAATTTAATATTTATTATTATAATTAGTATTTAAGCATACTATATATTATTAAAATATTACCTCATCATCTGCCCACACCCTATAAGGACCCACAGGTTAATAATCATGTAATAATCTTTCTATTTTTCCTCCACATTTCAAAACTATAAAATAAAATTTACTTAATAATTTATTTGAGTTTATATATAAATTATATTATTATAAATTAAAAGATGAATAAATATCAATTTTTATTAAATAAAATAAGAATAAATATAATTTTTTTTTTTATCTTACTTCTATCCTTTTCTTCTTATCTAGTAGGCTTATGATCCCAAGACAATTCTATTGCTAATTTTTCTTTTTTACCTTATCTAAACATAACTGCCCTGCTATCCCCTAAATTAGAAATATATGCTTTATCTTTTTATAAAAAAACTGCTATGCAACAAGTTCCTGAATTACTGTAGTCTATACCTGATTATTTCAATTTTTTCTCCGCATTTTTAAAAGCGTTTTTTAAAAATTATTCTTTAGATTTATCTGTTTAATTAGCCTTTATTTTTTTATGACTTTTTTCTAAATAAGTCTAAATATAATCATTGGCCGCCTAAAATAATTTATAATATTTAATGAAAATTATTGATAATTACCTAAAAAATTATATTTTACTAAAATATAATATAATCTTAAGATAAATGAGTAATTTTAGAATTTTTTAAAAATTACATTTTGTTTATTTTTTAACAAAAAAACAAATTGAAAATTATAAATAATGTTTATTTATGATTTTTATTTGTATGATTACCTACGAAGCTTCTTTACCTGAACTTCCATGTCCATCATAAACTGCAAAAAAATAACAGTCATCTGCGAAACGCTCCATCATACAAATAGAATCCTGACACTCGGTTTTTTTTGGTCCATATCCTATTTTTGAAAATCCGACCATTTTTATTTCTTTTATAGGATTTTCTTGGGTTTTAACCAATTCTTTTTAAAGGTTTTATTTTTTCCCTTTTCCTTTCTTTTTTCTATTTTTATAAGCATTTCCTCCTCCAAAAAAGTTCATAATTGAGAGAAATATTAGTTTTTATTTAGTTAAATATTTTTTTATTTTATTTTTCCAATTGTTTAATTAATTTATAATTATTATAGTTTAAATAAATATTATATTTAATAAAGGTTAACATTTTCTTATTATGGTTATATTTATAAATAATTTATTACTTAATAAAAACAAATTTTTGTGATTCCAAAATATTTAAAAATAATTAACATAAATTCAATATTATAAAAATTATATCTAAATTAATGAATTTAAAAAAATATTGATCATACTATAATATTAAAATTAAAGTATATAAAAATTTATATTATTCAATCATCATAAATAAGATTAATCAAGAGGATTTTCTTCTTCCTATTATAAAATTTAAAAGTAATTAATTAAAAAATTATAAACACAAAATATTCAAAAATTTTTATTTTACCTCAAGAATCTAACTGCTTTAATTTAGAATAGAGTCATCTATATTTTAACTTGCATCAATGTCACTTTAACTTTAGTTTAAACTATTATCTTAGTTTATTGATTTTTCAACATCATTTTGTATTTTTGGCTTATTTAACAAAATTTATTACTTTAATTCAATTTTTTATAATTCTTCTTCTTTTTCTACTTCTTCAGTTTAACCGATGTCATTTTCATCTTAATTTTAATCAAAGGTTATATTTAAAGTATGGCATTGATTTTGACCGTCTATATTTGAAATTTAAAGTGCAGATAAATTATTATTCTCTATTTCTTTGTTTTCTCTTAACGATTATTTTGGGTTTTATATCATTTTTAACAAGATTGAAGTTAAATCTTTATAGTTTTATTCTAAAAAAATTAAGTAAATATATAAAAAACTAAAATATGAGAAAAAAAAATTTAAAATAATTTATACATATATCTTATAAATTCATGGTTTCTTAGGAATTATAAAACTCTTTTGCTTTATTTTATAAATTCTTTTGCTGAATTTCCTTATGAATATAATAGTAAATCTTAAGCGTATTGACTTCTTATAAATAAATTTTATATTATTAGACAACAGAATCAACCAAATTATACTATATCTCTTAATTTTTGCTAGTTCCAAATTATTATATTAAGATTAGTAAATTTTTAATTTTTATATAATTTAAGATTAAAAAATATAGTTTTTATACTCTTTAAAAAATTCTAATCTAAAAACTAAAATCAGAAAACCTTTCTTATAATCAAATTATTGAAAAACTGTTTGATCTTATTATTTATTTTTTATCAATAATTCTTTAACTTATTAAGTTTTTGCTTTTATTTCATCTGGTGATTATTTTTACCCTTAATCTCGTATCATTTTAATACCTACAATTAAGTATTTTTCTAACAAATTATTTAATATTTATTTCGATAATTAATCTATTTAATTAATAGTATCAAATTAAATTGCTTTCCTATTTATATTATCTTTTTATAATTGCTTATCATATATATTTTCTTTGGTGAAAATATAACAATTCCTAAACTAAAATTATTGTCTATTGGATTTAGTATATTTATAATATAAAGTTTCAACCATTACTTCTGGATAAGCTTTCAAAATTTTTTTTATTTCGTCTTTTTCTTTATCTATAAAAAATTTCACTAATTAGCATTTAATATTATTTAAATTATTTCCTGTCTTATCTTGAATTTATTTAGGACTTATAAATGATTCAGTCAAAAAATAGAACTTTTTATAATAATTATTCTAAATAAATTTTAAGTATTGTTGTCCAAAATCCTAAATTTTAACAACTTCTTTTTTTAAATCTTACTCCTAAAATTTTATTAAATAAAGTCTATTTTACACTTAAACCCTTTCTAGTTAATCTTCTTTCATTTTTTCTTTGATTTTTTTACAATCGAAAAACGCCTTTTTTTAATTTAAACTATCAAATTTCAACTAAACTATATTTATTTGATCCAAAAATTTGCCAAGGAATTTTTTAATTTTTTCCTTATTTATTTTTTGGCTTTTTAATATAATTTAATCTCCTTAAAAAACGCAACCAATATCATTTTATTCAGCTTGTTTAAGTAACTAGCTTTAGTATTTATAATAAGCTATGTAAATTTAATCACTCTCATTTTTTTTAAAACTACATATAATTTCCTTATATTTAAAAATAAAATAAAATGTATATTAAAATATTAAATATAAAAAAGTGAAAATTTTATATTTACAATCAATATAAATAATTACTTTTTATTGTTCATCTTATTGTTTTTCCATAGGTTATTTAGTCAAATTTTCATTTAAGAATTTTTAAATTTTTTAACTTTCATCAGTAGAGTCTGAATCAATTTTAATCTTAATATCTTTTAAATTACTTTAAATGGCAAAGTCCTATAGCTTGGATAGTAAATTTATGTTTTAAAAATTAATCTCCATTTTTAAAAATAATACGGTATTTCTTTTTTAATTTTATTTATATTAATTTTATTTTTGTGATAATAATTTAATTTTTTGTAATAAAACAGAAGTGTTAAAATTTTTGACAATAAATCAATAAACAGAATTTAATGGATAGGCTACTTAATATTGTCATAATTAAATAAACATCATTTAAAATATTATCATTTATATTTATAAAAAAGGAATAATCTATTTTAATACACAATTACTATAATATCTACAAATTATTAATAAAAAAACATTTTATTTCAATAAAGAATATTTTTAGAAAATTTTTCATTCTAATATTAAAATAAAATATTAATTTGCGATATTAAGGTCGTTTGTATATATTTAAAACAAATTATAGTAGGTGGCTTTTAAATTTTCAATTAATATTAATTAACATTATTAAAATAAATTTTGTTTTTTTATAAATGATAAGAATATATTCATATATAATTAAAAAACCCAATCATTATATATTAAATTTAATTTTTTATGGTTAATCTTATTAAATAAATTTAAAAACTATTTGTTTTAATTTTAAAAGTTAATTGTATAAAATTCTTTTTATAAAAATTTAAAAAGTTGTTCTAATTTAAAATATATCAAATAAAAAGTGATATTGTTAATGTTATTTATATATGCTAAATATTAATAAATATTAAAATAATTTATATATTTATATATTTTAAAGGGAAAATTATAAATTCACATAGTTTATTAATTTGATAATTAATTCAATAATTGAATGTAAGGGTTTCTTTTGTTTTTAATAGATAGTAAAAAAGATAAAATAATAAAATTACTCAGGTACAGAAACTCTGCAAAATTTAGTAATAATTTATCTATTTTACCTTATTAATTAAACCTTCTAAAAAATTAAATTAAGAGATAAATAAAAACTATAATAATATTGAAAAAAATAATAATAAACAATAAATAAAAACAAAAGAATTTATAAAAAAAACAAAAAAAAAATTTTACTTTTAAAAAAAGCGAAAGAATTTATTTTTATAAATAAACCAAAACTAAAATTAAAATAATAATAATAAAAAAAAAAAACAAATAAATAAATAAATCAACAAAAGTAAAAATAAAAAAACATGGTCTTATATTTAGTTCACGAAGCCGCCATCGGATTAGCTGTTTTCGAAGTAAAATAAATCGATGAAACTAACGCAAAGGTCTCCCAAGTTCAAGAGTCTATTTAAAATTTTGAACAATTTTCCCAAATGGTCAGACTTAGAGCATTTTAGGGCTTCGACGCCCATTCCGCCTTAGAGTCTGCTAAAGAATTAGGAAGCGGAAATTTGACTGAATTATTAACTAATTTAATCGAAACTAATATTCCTAAATAAAAAAAAAAAGGAAAAGTTGCCATCGGATTTTTAGACAAAAGTTTAGCCAAATAAGTTTCCGATAAACTTTAATATGAGTGTATTGTCAATGACGTCACTTTCGAACTTTTCAGAGGATTGAGAACCCACTTCATCAAATTTTTGAAAACTGAAGGTAAAAATCTAAAAAAAAAATTATAAATATATATAAAAAATTTAATTATTTAAGTAGATTATTTTTTATACAATTTTTATAAGTCATCCTAATTTTTTATTTATTAATATTTAGAAGTCGGAGAAAACGATATCGTTAAAGCCTAAATCGGTTTGGGACATTAATATTCCAGAACCAAAATTCAATTTGACGTAAATAGACAAGATAAACCTATTATTTAGAGTTTAGCTGTTTTAGAATTATTAGATAAAGACATAAATACTTTCTGTATGAGATTAAAAGAATGGTTCGGATACCACTTCCCCGAATTAGCCAAAATCGTTACTGACAACGAAATTTATTCCAAATTAGTTTCTTATATTTAAGTAAAAATAATAATAAAAATTTTTATTTTTTTATTTTTCAAAATTATTATTCGCTATTAGAATTCTTAAATTAAATTAATTATTAATATTTATCTTAACTTTCAGAATAAATCTTTAATTTCCGACGAAATGCTTGACGACATCACTGAAATCACCTTAGACGGAGAAATTGCCTAATCCGTAATTGATGCCGGAAAAACCTCTATGGGACAAGAATTAGCCGAAAGTGACTAAGTAAATATCGTCGAATTAGCCAACAGATGTGTTAAATAATTCGCTTTTAGAAAAGACATCGGAGAATATTTAAAATCCAGAATGGAAAACGTCGCCCCCAACTTGACCGCCGTCGTCGGAGAAAACGTAGGAGCTAAATTAGTTTCGCACGCTGGAGGATTAAGTAACTTAGTTAAATACCCCGCCTCCACCGTTCAAATCTTAGGAGCCGAAAAAGCTTTATTCAGAGCCTTGAAAAAAAAAGGAAACACCCCTAAATACGGATTATTGTACCACAGTTCTTTTATCGGAAAAGCTGCTGGAAAAGACAAAGGAAAAATTTCCAGATATTTAGCTAATAAATGTTCTATTGCCGCCAGACTTGATTTCTTCTTAGTTAATCCTACTAATAAATTCGGAAGCAAAATGAAATCTTAAATCGAAGAAAGACTCAGATTTTTGTCCACTGGAGGAACTGAAACCACTAAAAATGTTGACGCCATGGAAGAAGTACTTAATGAATTGAAAGATGATAACCTTTACTACGAAAATGAAGAAGAAGTGCCTAAAAAAAAATCCAAAAAAAATAAAAAAAATAAAAAAGCCTCCGTTCAAGTCGTCGAAGAGGAAGTTGAAGAAGAAGAAGTTGAAGTTGCCCCTAAAAAATCTAAAAAAAATAAAAATAAAAAGAAATCTATTTAATTAATTGAAGAAGAACTCGCAAGTGACGAAGAAGTTGTCGTTGTTAAAAAGAAGAAAAATAAAAAAAATAAAAAATAATCAGAATGATTTTGCCCTACCTTTTTTTTTTATTTATTTAATCAAAAATAAAAGAAAAAAAAAATTTATAATATTTTTTTTTTTTATTGGCTTTGTTTATTATGTTTTATTTTGTCCCTAATTCAAATAATAAATATAAAATAATAGAATAATAATTTATCATTTATAATTATAATTTTAAAGAAATACACCTAATCTATAAAAATAAAATATAATAATAACGAATAAAGCTTGATTTAAATCCCATCTAAGATAATTTGATTGAATATAATATACTTATTAAAATTTATTACATATTTTATTCTATAGTTTTAAGTTTAAATTTGTATTTTAAATTATTTATTTTTTTCTCTCTATATAAATTAAGGTTATATAAATAAATTATCTATAAATCTATGTTTCTAGTAATATTCTTTATATATTTTCTGTATTCTTTTCCATACTAAGTGCCAATATTAATTACATTTGTTTTTATATTTATTTTTTTTATCAATTTTATGTACATTATTAGTAATTAATGAACTGTAATTATACTAATTTTAATAGAAGATATTCTGTATCATATATCATTAGATAATCTCATTAATGCTTTAGTAAAAATATAGTGATCTTTTCCACTTTTAGAACATTCATTTAAAGGATTTGCCTAGTTAGCCATATCCATATCATTTAGTGCCTCGATATATTTTTTTTATTTTAAAAAGACTCCAGATCTTAAACTATAAACTAAAAAAGAAAATATTATTTCAATCAAATCAAACCATCAAAAAAATAATAAAATATAACATAATTTAAAATTTTTTTACTATAATGATTATATTTTATTAAATTAATATATAATTTTTAAAAATAAGTATATTTAGAATACTAAATTACTTTAAGGATGTTTTTCTACTGCATTTATATACCCAGTTAAATAATATGCAGCATTTTTTAGATTATCAGTTTCAAATAAATTTTATTTTTTTTGCGTTTCTTTTTAATTTTCAAACTAATTGCTAAATTATTCTTATTTTATATTCTCCTATTAATTTTAGTATGATTTATCTAATAATTCTTTTATTTTTTAAACCACCTCTTCCCTTAGATAATCTTTGTCCGGATTTTCAAATTCAATTACACTCAATTACAAATTTGTAGGCTTATACACATAATTATATTTACCTATTTACTATAATCAATAAAAATTTTTAATTATTAACAATTTTTAAATAAAAAAAAAGAAATTATATAACCAAATCTTCTTTCCAACATAAAATTACTTTTAAATTATAAAAAATCAATTACTTTCAATTTCTCTAAATCACTCTACTCATTATCTAATATTTCTTTCATTTACAAATCAGTTTTCATTTCTTATTCTTCCTCATACTCTTCTTCTTCCTCTTCATCTTCTTCTTCTCCCTCATCATCTTCTTCACCTTCATCAAAATCATCATCAAATTCCTCTCCTTCATTATAATTATCATCATCATACTCAAAACCTTCTTAATCTTAATAAATTTCATCACTTTCATATTCACCCCCACTATAATAATCTTCTTATTCTTATTCACCCTCTTCTTTTATACTGGGCACATCATCTACTAAACTGGCCATATTTTATCTACTGTTTTCTGTATAATAATATTATTTAAAAAGTGTATACATATAAATATTTATTTATATATTTTTTAAGTTTTATTAGAATTATTTAATATTTTATGCCATAACTTCTTTTTATTAATTCTATAATTATCTTTTTTTTTTAATCAAATTGTAGGTTATTTTAAAATTACTTGATTTAAAAATGGTAAAAATTATTTTAAAGAATAATTGTTGAGATTTAATCTATTTTTATTTTATTTTTCAATATTACTTTAAGAAGGATAATTTTATGGGTTAATCTTATTACTCATAATTTTTGTATTTTTTATATTATTTTAATATTTTTGTTTCCAATAATTATTCTAAAGTTTTAATTTTTGAAAAACTGTAATTAATAATAAATTAATATTAAAATATGTTACAATATACTATAAACTTTTAATTAAAAATTTTACACTATCATTTTTTTGTCTGTAGTTCTAAAAGTAAAAAATTTGTCTTCATATACATATATATATACTATAGTAATATTTAATTTTTATATATATTCATTATAATTTTTATTCATCCACGTAGTAGTAAAATATCAATACTATAATCAATCTTTCTAATTTCTACGCTTATTCATATGTAATAATTATTATTTTGGTAACAAATAACTTTAAAATAATTAAAAAAATAAGAAAAAAAATACAAAAATTATTTTTCAATTTAAAAAAGTTAATTTAACAACAAAAATTACAAAAAATGGAATAATAAAAACAAGATATACTAGAAAAATAAGATATTGCATAAGATTAATCATTATTAACATATGGAGCTATAGGTGTAGCTATTTTAATAGGATTCATTTTAATTTTCAAAATTTTTATGTCAGGAAAAAGTAAAAAACCAGGAAAAAATTTGTAAAAAGGAAAAACAATATATTTGATGGGAGAATGTGGTGCTGGAAAAACCGCTCTTCTTTATAAAGTACACTTTAACAATCATTTATTATTTTACTATTTACATCTTATATTTTTAATAATACAATGTATTTTTTCGGGTAAAAAATAAGCAAAAAAGCTAAATTTTGACATATAAAAATCAAAAATAAAGATAAAGAATGATATATTTTAGATACTTTGATTTTTTATATAAATATCTTAGTTTAAATTAAAATATTTAGATAATTAATACTCTATTACTATTTATCCATGATAAATATTGGCTAAATTTCAAACATTATAAAAATAAAAATAATGTTGAAATCATTCCTTTTACACGAACTAAAATTAATTATAATGATATATATTATATATATTATATATAAGAATCATCTAAAGAGTATACTTAATTAATTTAGAGCATATATAATATATATTTTTTATTAAAAATTTTATTTTAGTTAGCTGGGCACTCTGACATTATAAATACCGTATCATCTATTGATATCAATGAAACAATAGTGTCTGTTGATAATTCAAATGTCCCTATTATAGATATCCCAGGACATAATTATACTAAAACTCATTATTTAAAAGAACTAAAATATGCTAGGGTTATAATAATTGTAGTTGATGCTACAAATTAGTAATTTAAATTAATTTAATTTTAAAAATATAAATTTTTCTTCCAAAATTATTTATAATTATTTTTATATAGAGAATCATTTGCTAACTGTGCCTCTTATTTATATAATATTTTAATATAAAAAGAATACTAAGATAGATAAATACCTATATTACTAGCTTTAAACAAGTCTGATGCACCTAAAGCCTTAAAATTAGCTGATTTCGAACATTTATTCAATAAAGAAATGTAACAAATTAAAAAAATATAAAATATAATAATAAAATATATTATCATATTAGGGAACGAGTTAAAAAATCTAAAAAAGCTATAAATGATGAATCTGAAGATATTGATGATTATATAAAAGTAATTGTTAGAATTTTATTTTATATTTAATTTTTTAAGTAAATATTTTAGTATTTTAATAAAATATTTTTAATTATAATAGCACTAAGATTAAATGTTTAGCATATCTGCAAATGGAATTGATTTAATTTAATGTTCAGTTCTAAATGATGACATAGACGGAGTTTAGAAATTTTTACAAAATAAATACTGATAAATAAATAATACATTATAAATTTATAAAGCATATAAAACTTTATGTAAAAATTAATTTTTAATACTTTATATTAGTTGAAAATTAAGCCAATACTTCCTCAATTAAATTAAACGTATTTTTTCAATCATATTTTTACTATTATCAAGTATTGCTTTTGCATATCTGATAAGTATATTAATTTTCTATAGAAATCTGGTACTAACATATATTTAACTCTAAAATAAATTTAACTAAAATAAATTATTAAAATATATACTATCTTTTTTTAATATTTTTAAGAAATTGATAATTTAAAATTATTAAGATTAGTTTTAAATTACGAATTCATCGTTAAATAACTTAAAAGCTTATATAAATTGAAAAAACAATTAAAGACCAACAAATAAATTTACTTATATATATAAATGATAAAATCAAATACAATATAATATAATAAATAATAGTGGTAAATTGATCTTTAAAATTTCGATATCCATATATCTTACATTATAAAATTAGAATCAAATAAATTAAACTTATAATTTAAATGACAAATAAAATAAAATTGAACAATATACTATTATAAATAGTTTCTAATAAAATGTAAATTTCTAACAATACTTAAATATTCTAATAAAGTATAAAGATTTATAAAATACTGAATATAATTATAACAATTAAATATAAAATTAATTATCTTTAATTTCAGCTTTTTATGATTAATGCATTTTTTATATTAAATTTTTTAAAAATTAAGGAAAATTTTTAGAACTTTTTTTTTTTTTATGAATTAATATTTACGCTATAGTTTTTATTTTTATATGGCATAAATTAAAAATATTTTGTTTATTATCCTAGTATTAATTTGAAATATTTTTTAATATATTTTATATGATTTACTTTAAAAACAAGAATAAATAAAAAATTACATTTATTAAATATCATAAAATAAACATAATAAAAATAACTAATAATAATAACTATACATTAAAATTTAGAAGGAAAGGTAGGGCCGCACTTCAAAAAATCACGGAGAATTCTAAACTATTTCTTTAAAATTTATAAAAAAAATTTTAAAGGTAAAAATTACTATACTATAAAATAAAAATTTTTTGGATGCGTTTATAAAATCTGATTTTAAATCAACAAAATTTTAAAAATTTAATAAATTATTTACTCAAACTTTTAAATTTCATTGAATTCTGATCAAATTTAAATTTAAATATTAAAATGTTAAAAAGTACCTGAATAAAATGTTACCAATTGTCAAATTAATTTTAAAATATCATAATTATAAATATTATTAAATAAAATAGTAAATAAATAAAGACCAGAAAATTTAGATATGATTAAAAATAAAACTATATTTATTATTAAATTTAAATACATTAAAAAATATTTAGAAAATACATCATTTATATAAATAGCAATAATTTATATATATATAAATACTGTGAATTTAATGAATGAATTATTTATATATTTTTATTTATTTTTTGGGTTTAGTGATTTAAAAAATATTTAATTAATAAATGATATATGTAATTATTATTTATCATTAAAAACAATAAATTTTTTTCTTCCTGGACTTTTATATACATAATTTATTAAATATACTAATTATTACAGTTTAATTAGTAAAAAGCTATTTAATTTATTAAAAAAAAATCGATTTTTAATTCTTTTTTTTAAAAAATATAGAAAATCATGTTTACAATCACTCTATTTTAATATTTTATTATAAACTTATTTTTATTATATTATATTGGTCGAAAATTGAGGAATAAATTTTGATTTATATTTCCTTATTATAATTAATTAGATTTTTAGATTAAATTTAATTATTTATTAACTAATTTATCATAATTTTTACTTTTAATTATATATTAAAATTAATAGATTTCTAATTAAATATTAATTAAAAATATAATTGAAAATTAATTTCACAATTTTTGATCCGATATAATAAAAAATATATCTTTAAATTTATTAGCAGTTAAACATTTTTTTAGAAACATATTTATAACTTAATAAAACACAACAGTTTATATTAATTTAAAGTAGATCACTAAATTTTTTTATTTTTACTTTCTATTTCTTTGATAAATATTGTTTTTATATTTATTAAAAAATGGAAATTATGAATGATTATTTTACCCCCATTAGGGACATATTTTTGTATTGTTTATAAATAAATTAAAATTGATTATATAGAAAAATTAAAACCAATTAAATTAAGACAAATATAAAGTTTATTAAATAAAATATACTCTAATTTATATAATTTATTTTAATTTGCTATCTAATCAATTTTTAATTTATTTATAGATAAAACAAAAGCGAATTTTCACAATTTTTTTAATATGTTTTGCAGTACTGTAAATCTTTAAATTGGTTTACAGGTTTTTAGAAATTTTTGTGATTTTTTGAAATTTGGGCTATTACCTAAATAAAATAGAATGGAAAGTATCAAATAAAGTTAAGAATAAACAGAAGAAATTTTTGAAACATAGTTCACTATTATCAAATAGCTTGAATAGTTACAAAATACCGATAATATTAATGATTCTAAAAAAAAATCATAAAAAATGATAGAGGCATGTTTACAAAACCAAAAATAAATTTAGACACTTTAAAACTCATAGCAATTTACTAAAATAGAAATTAAACAACTTCAAAAAAAAAATAATGAACTCGAGAATGAGTAAAAAGAAATTAAACTGAATCATAGATTAGAAGTTGATGAATTAAATAAAATTATTGAAAAATAAAAAATTGAATTTGAAAAAAAATTTAATAAAATTTAAAATGATTATTAAACTAAATTTAAGGAATTTTAGAAAAAGTAAGAAATATTTAAACAATTATAGTAAAAAGTCACATATTTGAGTAAATAAGTCGCTAATAATTATAATCTATAAAAATGTGGTAAAATTTATAATAAAATTTTTTTTTATATATTGTTTATGACAAATCATATATATTTTGCTTTAAATATTATTATATGTAAAATAAAAAATCAAAATGAATTTCTTTATAATTTTTTTTTAGAAAAAATGGATACCCATGAACAATTGATAAATGAAGCCAAAAACCTGGATTATAGTTTACTTTAGGAATAAAAATTACTGACAAACTAAAATAAGTAAAGAGAAAATTTAATTAAGTATTAAAGTTTAGATAAATAAAAAAAAAATACTACTCTTTAGTAAAATTATGAAAATTAGCTAAATAAATTATAATAACAACACAACTTAGAGATAAAAAACCTTGATCAAATTTTAAATGAAAGAAAAAACTAAATTTTATAAATAGAAAAAGCAAAAAAAGAAGAAGAAGAAGAAGAAGAAGAAGAAGAAGAAGAAGAAGAAGAAAAAGAAGAAAAGGAAAAACTTTAAATTTTAAAAAAAAAAAAAGAATAAGAAAAAGCAAATATGCCCAAAACTGAACCTAAAAAGCATATAATAAAGAGAATTGAAGATATTTAAAAAGTTTAAAAAGATGTTAATATTTTAGAAATTAATTTAGCAAAAGATTTTTTTAGGTAAATAAATATATTATTTATTTTATTTAATTATTTCAATTTTAATATTGATATTCAAATTACTTATTTATTAAAAGTTTTAATTTAAAAAAAATAAATAAATTTTTCTTAAATTTGTAATATAATATACAACCCTTTTGATTTTTTTATATAAATTTTTTTTAATCAAACCCATTTGATATATGGGTTTGATTAAATAATAAACAAGCAAAAAATTACATAAAAACAAAGTAAAAAAATATTAATGATTATTTTTTTTTTTGGGTTTGATTAATTAATCCATTCGGGTTTGATTACAATAAAAATTTGGTAAAAAAAACAAAAGGATAGTGTAGGTTAAAAATTAAAGCGCTAAATTTTGAAAATATTATAAGATTATTTAATCTAGAGATTTTAATTAAATAAAAAAATATTTATAATATAATTAATTAAATTAACATATAAAAGATTTTTTTTTTCTCTATTATTTTTTTTTTTAAACCAAGATCTCTATGTTCTCTAGATTAATTAATCTTAAATAATTTTTAAATTTTTCACTTTGATTTTTAATCCATAAAATTATTATATAAGGTAAATTGAAAATATTAAAATTATTTTAGATTAAATAAATTTAGATTTAAAAGCTATATTTCTTAATTAATATGATTTATAAATAAATTATAATATTTAAGCAAGAATAATTTACTAATGACATATTAACTTTTTTAAAAAATAGCTAAGATAAGATCTCGGCCCAAGGTGTTTAGTATATCAGTGCAGAAATTAAAGAGTTGAAGAACCTAACAAATTTGGACCTAAATTTGTAGTAGCTAAAATAATTTTCCTAACTCTCTTTTTTACTCCTTCATTTTAATTTTATTCTTAAATTTTTTTTTTTTTATAATTTAATTAGCTATAATAACATTTCCGACTAAGGTGTTTAGTATATCAGTGAGGGAATTAAAGAGTTGAATAACCTAACAAATTTGGACCTAAATTTGTAGTAGCTAAAATAATTTTCCTATTTCTCTTTTTTACTCCTTCATTTTAATTTTATTCTTAAATTTTTTTATTTTTTATAATTTAATTAGCTATAATAACATTTCCGACTAAGGAGTTTAGTATATCAGTGCGGGAATTAAAGAGTTGAAAAACCTAACCAATTTGAACCTAGATTTAAAGTAGCTAAAATAAATTACCTAATTCTCTTTTTTTCTGCTTCATTTTAACTTTTCTTCTTAAATTTTTTATTTTTTATAATTTAATTAGGGCTAATGAAATTTCCCATTAAGGTGCTTAGTTTATCAGTGAAGGAATTAAAGAGTTGAAAAACCTAACCAATTTGAACCTAAATTTAGTGTAGCTAAAATAATTTCCCTAATTCTCTTTTTTACTCCTTCATTTTAACTTTTCTTCTTTAATTTGTTTATTTTTTATAATTAGCTATAATAAAATTTCCGACAAAGGCGTTTAGTATATCAGTGCGGGAATTAAAGAGTTGAAGAACTTAACCAATTTGAACCTAGATTTAAGGTAGCTAAAATAATTTCCCTAATTCTCTGTTTTACTGCTTCATTTTAACTTTTCTTCTTTAATTTGTTTATTTTTTATAATTTAATTAGGGCTAATTAAATTTCCCACTAAGATGTTTAATGTATCAGTGATGGAATTAAAGATTTGAAAAACCTAACCAATTTGAACCTAAATTTGCAGTAGCTAAAATAATTTTCCTAATTCTCTTTTTTACTCCTTCATTTTAACTTTTATTCTTACATATTTTTATTTTTTATATTTTAATAAGTGGTTATGGCATCTCTGCCTAAAGATAATAGCAAGTCATTAAATTTTATTTCAAATTTATAATTAATTTGAAATATTTCATTTAGAGATCTTTTGCATTTTTTATATTTTTATATTTTTCACTCATAATATTTTTATAGTTTAATTTGTAGATTTATTAATATTATTTTAATTTAAATTACTATCCTTTTGTTTTTTTTACCAAATTTTTATTCTAATCAAAGCCAGAAAAAAAAATAATCACCAATATTGTTTTACTTTGTTTTTATATAATTTTTCGCTTATTTATTATTTAATCAAACCCATTTATTTTATGGGTTTGATTAAAAAAAATTTATATAAAAAAATCAAAAGGGTTGTAATTAATTTATAATTAATTTTTAAATTTTATATAAAATAGATGTAATAATATCTCAATGGATATGAAGGCTCAAATAAGACAAAATTTAGTGAAAAATCTACAAGGAAAGATAAATATTATTTTATGATTTTGATTTTAATATATAGAGTTGAAATTCTAAAATATATAGAAAATTTTATAAATCTAATATTAAATATATTTAAACTTTATATAAATTTATTGAAAATTTATTTATATGTAGTATATATGTCTTAAATAGAAAAATAAGCTTTTATTTATAATTCCATTATATTATTAATTTAATTTTTTGATTAAAATTTTAATATAATATATTATTAATTAAATTTTTTGATTAAAATTTTAATATACATTATTTAATTTAATGTTTGTATATATGAGCCATTCTCTGGAATGGCTGGAGTTTTGACAAGAATTGATTTATAAAAAAGGTATAAAGGTTTTATAATCAATCTTATATATATTATTATAGCCCAAGAAAAGGGCTACAAACTGAGTACCCTTATGTGATAGGTACTAATACATAGAGTGATGCTAGTGGTCTCGAATCGGTTTTTTTGACCCCCCTAAAAAAAAATTTCATAATAAATTTCGTAATATAAGAGTTACAAACATTCCAAGGAATGCAAAAGATAGAGCATAAAAAACTCTATTAGAATATATTATAAAAAATATTAAATGATTCAACTCCTTCTTGTTATTTATAATATTTGAACATTCTATCTATTTTAAATGATGCTGGTACTAAATTCTTTCCATTTTTTGGACTAGGATAAATAAAACCTTGCATAAAATTATCCATAAATGTTTACATTTTTTAAATTTTTAATTAATACTATTTTTCAAATCCTTCTATACTTTATTAATACCCTTTATACTATTATAGACTAAATTTATTTTCTCTAAATTTTTTTTTCCTTACATAAAGCCAACTGGGACTTATAAAATAAATAAAAGCATAAAAATCATGACACACTTAATTTGGTTTAAGGTAATCAAATTGTAGAATTTTTAATAGATAAGTGATAGATCTCTATATATTTATTGGCACCCATTATAAGTAAAGAAATTCGCATTACATTTTAATATCCCTTTTTAAATACCGAAATTTTATAATTCAATAATATGATTTGTGATATCTTCTTTTTTAAATAAAGTGATGAAATTTTATTTACAACATTAATCTTTACCATAAAGCTTAAATTTATTAATTTTTTCTCTTGTATGATCATTTAATTATAAATTAATTTTTTTTCATATTTTGATTAAATTAATCTTATTTTTTGCTATAAATTTATTATTTCATGCAAAATATTTAATCTTATACTATTGGTTCTTTAAAAATTGTGTCAAAGTTCAATTCAATATTTTAAAATTAAAAAAATTTTAGTAATTTAGTAGAATTATTAATAAGATAATTTTAAAATTCCTAATTTTTCAAAAGTAAAATATTTTCATTAAACTTTATATTAAATTTCATATTTTAAAATTAATTAGTCTTATTTTGCATAATTCGTATTATTGAATTCATGAATTATTTTTATAACTATACAATGATACAAATTTAATAAACTTAAGAACAAATATTAATCATTAAAATATTCTTTAATTTTCCACCATTTTAATAAAATATAAATTTATTTTAAAAAATATAATATTAAGTATATTTGACATTATATTTAAAGAATTAAGTGCGTTATAATTAAAATATTATTTATAAATTTAAAATTGGTTCAAACACCTCTATTTATCATGATTATGTAAATAGTTTAGATTTATTAAAATATCATAAAATTATTATTAATTTTTAATTTGTTTTGTTTGTTTTGTTTGTTTATTTGTTTTATTAGATTTATTCTTTCATATTCATATGATAAAAAAAAATTTATTAATAATAAACATATAAATAAAGTTAGATTAGTTATATAATAGATTATAAAACCTTTATACCTTTCTATAAATCAATTCTTGTCAAAACTCCAGTCATTCAAGAGATTTGCACATATACAAATTAAAACTATTAGTTCTTTATCTAAATATATAAGTAAAGTTATATTTTAAAAATGAGTTTCCAATTTAAACTATATAATTAATAATTTAATATTAAAAATTTTTCTAATAAACCTCTATATTTCCAAATATCATTCAAATCATAAATAGTTATCATTAAATTTTTTAAAAGATTTTTTTTATTTTCTATTTCTATACCATTTTATAACTTAAATTACACATTTATAACCTAAATAAATTCCTAAACTTAAAGCTAAAATCCCAAGCAAAGATACAAGGGCATAAAAAGCTTCATCTGGATTATACTTATTAACAAAAACAAAATCTTTTGCTGTTTCTGCAAATATACAGTTCCCATCTTTAAAGTATATTTTTTAATTTTTTCTATCAAATTAAACTCTATTTCCTTCTAATATTTTATATCCAAGTTCTATAATTCTTCTTTATCCTAGATTTTATATTATATGTTATATATTTATAAAAATTAAATTAAATTTTTTTTTTTTATTTTGTATATAATTTACCGATATCTGTTGTAACCTATCTATTATGCTTATCTTTTGTTAAAATTTAAACATTTTATTCTTTTTCCAAAAATTCTAGTGCCATACAATATGTATCGGGATCTTTTTGTAATTACTAAGTAAAATATATATCATTAAATAAATATATAGTTATTTTAGAAATAATTTTTATAAAAATATTTAATAAATTTATAAATATTTACTTAAATTAAATAATGTTTAGATTTCCAAGTGATATTTTGATTCAAATTTGACTAAGAAAAATGTAAATTCAAATCAGGGAATTATGAAAAAAATAGTAAATTTTCAACTTGAGAATGCTTTTGAAAACATAATATATCTCTTTCCGTATACAATTTTCCATAAAATTCTTGCAAACTTAAAATGTGATTTTTAACTTCTTATTAAATATACCTAAATTTAACAAATTAAATTTTAAAAAATAATTTCATCAAATAAATCTGTTTTTATATAATTTTTTACTCAATAACAGAATAAGGAGCTCTAAATTCAGCATGTCCAGTAGAAAATATAGCAGTTACATCTGTAAATTCTGACTAATTTTCATTTACCTTATAAATATTTAAGAAAAAAAAATTAAATGAAAATTTTCTATCTATTTAATTTTACCGTAATTTATGTAAAATTTGAATAATATAGTCCATCAGTATTTTTATCATATAAAATTTCAAAATCTTATTTATTTTAAATTGAATCTTAACCAAACATAATAAAACCTATTTCATCACTATACTAAACCATCCTTGAATGTAAACAAAAATCAAAAGTATTAGAAAGGTTTTGTTTTTTATAACTTAAATCGTCAACAAAATTCATCCATTTTCCTCTATCTCTTCTATTATCCCCTAAACCAATTTCTCCTTAATAAATATTATCCGTATAATTATAAAGACAAACTAATGGAAACCTTGTTCTCGCCTCATTAAGTTAAACATAGTGAAAGTCAGTTAAATTTAAATTTTCATTTAACAAAAAATAGTCTTCCTGAAAGTATAAAAAAATACAAATTTTAAATAAATAAAAATTAAACTAAAAATTAAAAATAAACATTATAAATTATTTAATTAAGAATCATTTTTTTAATTTAAATATAAATATATTATATAATATACTATAAAAAATTATTTTCATATATGATAGTTACTGCATAGTACCCAGCTTCTATGCTTCCATCTGGGTATGTATAATTATATTCACATCTATGAGTTTTTCCACAATGATCACAGTTATGTTATTATCTGTATTATTTTTGTAAACAGTTATAAATATGCCCTTAATATAAACATTTAAAAATTTAAATATATTTAATAATTATAATAAATAAAATTAATGTTAAATATTTATATATATACCTGTATCTGATGATTATATTTCATAGTAAGAGTCTAAAACTGAAGAACAATTGTAATTATTTAATGGATATTTATTTTTACTATTATATTTTTCTAGTAAATTTAATTCGTCAGTTTAACAATCATAGCATTTTACATATGTAACATTACCCTATTTTTAAAATTTACATAAAATATTGTAAATTTTTATAAACTTTATTATATAAAATATAATAATCCTCAATTATTAAATTTATTTTTATTTACCTCAACTTTTACTTTCATTTTTCTTTGAATGGGAGGACTCCCTATATGTGTAACTGTATAAATTTCGTTTGTTTGTTCATTTAATTCTAATTTTAATATAAATTTTGGCCCTTCTTCTATGATTGCCTATTCATCCTCAGAAACTTCATCATTAATTTCTTCTATTATTTCTAATTTATTTTTAAATTTTAAATAAATAATTTATTAATTTACTAATTTTTAATGTTATAAAAATTTAAGGGGAAAAAGTTTACCTTATTAACAGTAGGTTTCTAATAAAATTTATAATAAGTATAAAATAATTAGCAATTTTTATATATTCATTTAGGTTTTAGTTTTTATTTTATTAAGTTTTTTACTATATTAATAATTAATTTTTATTAATTTCAAAAAATTGATAAATTTAATAAGTAATAAAAAATAATTAATGAGCATAAGAATTTAAAAGAACATTACAAAATAATAAATTTTAATTTATTATAAAATTTCAAATGAATAATTTGAACGTTTAAGCATCACAGAAAAAATTTTCAATATATTATTAATAAATATAAATTGTATAGTTTTTATTATATTTAAATTATTATTATATATAGTACATAATTTTAAAATCAAACTTCCGCATTTTATAAACTTATTAATAGGGAATTTTCTTCTCTATTCTCTAAATTATGTTCTTCTTCCTCCTCTTCTTTAATATTTTCTGGCAATGGTTAGTTAAAAGTTTCTTTCAAAAAAGCAATTAATATCAAAGTAAAAAACCCTATAACTCCAATAGGTATAAGTGGATTTATATCTCTTTTTTCAAATAATTATATAAAATAAGGAGCTAATATGCTTCCTGCTATACCAAATCCTCTAATAAATCCAACTCCTTATCCTATAAATTTTATATATTTTAATAATTAATTTTAAATTTTTTACAAAGTATTTAAATTTATTTTAACAATTTTTTTTTATATTATTTTTATCTTAGAATTAATTGAAAACAAAATAAATATTATTACCTCTAATAGAAGTAGGGAATAGCTCTGGGAAATATGTTCCCGCGACAAAGAAAAATATTTAAGAAATACCAGTTCCAATAGTGTATGCAATTAAAGATGCGTATTTTTCCCAACAATGGAATCCTTCACAATCTTAAGGGGCTTTAAAAAATATTTAAGATACACAACAAATACTAATAACTAATCCAGAAATAAGAATTGAAGTTTTTCTTGGCAATTTTGAGCACGCTAAAATTCCAAAATTACAAGAAAAAAAATTCATGGTTCCTGCTATGAATCCTATATAAAAATATAAATATTATTAATTAAGGTATAAATTTAATAAAATTCTAATATTTTTTAATAATATTATATTAAAATAATTTGTGTTTTTTTAATTATTAATTTTAATTATTATAAAAATACTATCAATTGTTATTTTTAAATAATTTGTTAATAGAATTTATAAGAAAATCAAAAATTAAAATTGATCTTTCAAATTACCTCCTAAATATATACTTAAATCCAAATTTTCCAGTGAATAATTTTGTCCATATATTATAAAAGTCATCAAAAATTTTAAAACTGCACAGTTAATTGTGATCCATCTTAAACTAGGATACTTAAAAAGTGTTAAATATGTATATTCTTTTTTTTTATGATTTTTATCATGTCCATCATATTCAGGGTATTCAGATAAATCCAATTCTTCCAATTCTAATTTTTCTTTTTTATTTATTTTTGCAATTCTATTAAACTACTTAACTACCATTTAATGACTTTTATGTAAGTAATATCTAGGGGATTCTATCAAAAAAAAATTAGGAATATTTAAAAGTATGGCAGGTCCTAATGTATAATATAAGACCATTTCTCTAGCATTACAATGATTATTATAAGCTATTATTGAATATAAGGGTTAAACTAAACAGTATCCTAATTTAAAAATATAATAAATATTAATGTTAGAAATTTTATTACTTTTAGGTTTTTAAAATAAATTAATTTTTTTTTTATAATTTAATCAGTAATTTATAAAATTACAAAATAAAAATAAACAAAACCTATTTATAATACTTAGTAATTTTAGCTATTTTTCGCTCATAAAAAATTATAATAACTAAATTTTTTATAAATTTTAACTATTTTTCGCTTATAAAAAAATATAATAACTAAATATATAAAAAAACTATTCTAAAATCTTCAAATTTACCAAACAAAACAGCCCCCGTCGTCAAAGACCTAAATTTTCCAATACTTTATTCACTCAACATCAACAAACTAACCGTATTCGACGCATAAAGTCCAAATCCGCAAATAAAATTACCCAAAATCAGCACCCCAACACTCTAAGCCACACTAACAAATAAGTACCCCGCAGTAAGACAAAGAAAAGTGACTATATGTACCAATTTTCGTCCAATTTTATCCATCAAATAAGCGAAAATAAAAGACCCCAAACAGCACCCCACAAAAGTAATACTTTAAGCCAACGATTTATATCCCCTTCTATCGCAGTACAAGTTAAAATCGTAAGTAAAACTTCGAGCAGAATCTTCGCTGTCTGATATATGTATGAGTTCCCAGTTATTACCGACCTCGTCGCAGGCGGCCTTTTGAGAACATTCTTGTAGTTATAAGCCGTTTTTTTAACATAGGAAAATGGGGTCTGTGTATAAAAAGGCTGCTGAGTTTAAAATTACGTTTGAGTAAAAAAATTGGAATTAAAAGAGAATGAAGACTATTATTTGGTAGGTGCCTTTGTAGCCTACTTTTTTCATAGCGTCTTGCAGGGAAAGTTTGGTAGATTGCATTTTTTTGCTTCTTTTTTTTGTTTTTTTTTTTATTTTTTTTGTTTTATTTTTTTATTTTTATAAATTAAGAATTAAAAATATTTTTATTCAAATAATTGCAAATATTTTAATATCAATTAAAGTTATTAACGCAGAATTAAGGTCAAAATGATAATTAAAAAAGGTTTTATTCTGTTTAAATGTAATTTTAATAATTTTAATATTTTTTCCTAAATTTATATCATATTAAATTATAATGATTTTTTTAATTTATTAAATTTTTAAATCCTTTTATTTAAGTACTAGCAAAACATCAAACTAATTAAATTTAATACAACAATAATACATAGTTTTGTCTTTATTTTCTTTACATACTAATTTAATTATATTTAATTAATATTGTACTATTCAATAAATATATTTAAGCTTGGTAAATTAAAATTTTCTACATATACAAAATTTTTATACATATAATCCTTAAAAATAAATATTTTAATTTTATTCAAGTATATCAATTTTAAAAATTATATTATTTTAAATAATTATTATTTCAATAACATACTAATATAATTTATTAGTAAAGGGAAACTATGCTAATTAAATGATGGGGATGGTAAAAGTGCTTAAGGTCATCAGATAAAAAAATAATAAAAAAAAATTATTATCGCATCACCTATGCTGATATTACTGAAAATTTTCAAAAATTATTTAATTTAAAAAATAATCACACTAAAGATTAAATAACATTATATAATTATATATTTTTATAAAGCCCTCAAATAGTACTATAAACTTGTATAATAGTATATTTAAAAATTACACATAGTTTTTAAGATATTTTTATTTAGATGAAATTTTTAGATTTTTTAAAAATTAAGTAATATAACTTTTTTAAATATAAACTTTTATTTATTTTTAAATATGTAATGGAACATAATTAGATCTATTTTTTAAAATATTAAATTATATAGGTTATATATTTACTATTTAATCATAAGAAAAATTATATTTTTCCATATTATTTTATTTTTTAACTCCATATAATATATCCTTAGATAAAAATTATAAATTTACATACAATTATAAAATAACTTAAAAATTAAAGAAGTATTATTTTTATACTATTTATCATAAAAATAATGTAACGCAATTTTTTAATTAAAATGACATAACCTTTAAAAATAAGCAGTATTAGTATATAAAAGCAGCATAATCTATAATTTTATTACATAAAATATAAAAAAAAATAATTTATTAAATATGATAAATATTATTTTTAACTTATTTTAAACAAATAAAGGTAGATGTATTTTTTGCAAATTTTTATATTATAAATATTTAGTAATATTCTATTAAAATTAATATAAATATTGGTTTTATCTATATTTGATGATTAGTTATTACTTTTTTTAGCTCTAAATCTAACAATATTAGGTACGAAGTGGCAATAAATAACTTTATTTATACATAATTTATAATTCTTTAAAAATTTAATATAAATTGTAGTGTTATTTCTAAAGATGATTATTTATAAAAATATTTTAAGTTGAATTAAAAGAATAGCAAAATATTGTGTAATAGTAAATTATTAAATAATTATAAATTATATTTTAGCTAATGTTTATTAATTTAATAGTTCGTAATTTCATTATATGAGATAAATATATTTATATTTTATAATTTTTACAATAATTTACAAAGTATATAGACAGCCCATATATATTATGTAATAAGATTATGAAACTAATTATGTTCTATAACATAATAAAATATTCTAATATATATTTTTTTAAAAAAAAGTTATAACGTATTTAATTTTTAAAAATAAAAAAATTTTGATTATTTTAAAATTTATTCAAGAAGTAGGTGAAATTTATAAATATACTATTATATAAACTTATAGTTCTTATATTGAGCTTTAGAATTATATATTACTATATTATGTTTTTTTTAAGTTTAGTATGATAATTTTTTCATTTTTTCATTTTTTTTTTTTGTATTTTTTGTATTATCAGCAATGTCAAGGTCAAAAATTTTTTTTAAATATTAAAAATTATTTTCGTACTCTAAGCATAAATTTATATATTATATTAAAAAATTCTAAAAAAATAGTCATAATTTTAATCCCCCCTAAATGGATCAAAAAATAAATTTTATGCAAAAAAGTAAATCAGTCCAAATGAAATCTGACTGGTTTTAGATCATTGATTATAAGATATTAAAAATTTTTTTTAATAATAAAATTTTCCTTATTTCTTTCAAATTCACTTATGCTAAATATTCTTTTTTGTATCAAAACTATTATATCTAAAACCTTAAGTTATTATTTACCTTATTATATTGAAATTAATTCTGGGGATTTTAATAATAAATAAAAATATTACTTTTCTTAAAATTTATAGTCAATTTTTGAAAGTATAATTTTATGAATTTATTTCATATTATTTATTGATAAAATGCTTAATCGCGATATATAATTTATTCTATGAAATTTAAATAGTATATTTATTATAAAACGAATAGTTTCATATAATAATATCTTTTTTTAATATATATATTATTATACATTAAAATAGTTTAAAAAATTCTATTATTAAAAAAATTAGCTTGGATTGTTTGAATAAATGAATATTAATATTTTTAAATAACTTTATATTTTTTACAATATATTTAATTCTATATTGTTTTATTCATTTATAAAAATAAGAAGTAAATAGCAATAAATTGATTTTATATTTGAGAGTTTAATAACCATTCAAATTTTAGGCATAATTTTTTTAATTTAGTAATTACAATATTAAAAATTGAAAAATTATGTTATTGAAATAATTAGTTAAATAGTTAAATAAAATGAATACTATAAAATAATTATTAAAAAATAAGAATTAGAAATAACTAAAAATTATAAAATAAAAATATATTATAATCAGATTTATAAAAAACAAAATAAAAAAATAAACTCAAAGAAAAATTCTTTAATTATTTAAACAAAAAATGGAGAAGCAGGAATCATATTAAATAAAAAAAAAATATAAAGACGGTCAAATATTTAAAAGATCATAAATTATGAAATCTTGGAACAAAAGACGTATATTATTAAAATATTAATAGGGTCAAATAGAAATATTAAAAAAAAACCCAAAAAACAACAAATTATTAGACCTTAATAAATATGACATATCAATTGAGGAACAACCAAATAAAAAAAATTATTATATAATAAAAATGCTTTAAAAATCAAAAAAAGACAAAAAATTACCATACAAAGAAGTATACCTAGGCTTAACCAATAAAGAAGAACTTTAATAATGGTACCAAGAAATAATGTAATCAAAATAAAACAAAAGTTCCGTAAAAGAAAACAACAATGATATTAATAATGATAACTAAAACTAGCCTCTAAATATAGAGGTTAAAAATTCAAGTTAAAATAAGTATTAACAGGAATTGTAAAATGGAGTAATTGTAGAAGAAAACGGGAAAAATTAAAAATAGAATGTCTAAAATGAATTAAATAATTAAAATGTGGCAGCTATAAATATTGATAATGAACCTGTTTTTTAGGAAACTACATTCGTAAAAAAATAAGATAAAAACTAAAATTATAATGAAAATAATAATAATATTGGCAATAAAGAATTAGATAAAACTAAACATACTAATAATGTTTTATAAGTAAACGAAGAAGGTCTTAATTGTGATGGTTAGGGTAAATAAAAAAAAAAAAAATTAAAAAAGTCAATATCTATATTCATTTAAAAAACCTAAATTTTTTATTTAAATCAATATTTTATTCTATGAACATAAATTTAAATATGTTAAAGTTATTAAACAATGTTATATTGGTTATATTTATGATTTTCTACAAGTTAGATTAGATTAAATATTGAGAATTTAATAAAAATAAAATCCAAAATAACCAGTAAACATTCATACCATTTTATAATTTATTGTTTTTAAAATAGAAAATAAAAATGACCATTACTATCAACTTCTAAGTCCTGGAGATTTAGAAAACGAAGAAAAATGGAAAATAATTTCTGAAAGGTATTAATAAGAAACTAGAAAAATGCCATATTTTAACGTTTTCACAAAAACTTAATAGTTTCCTATATATAAAACCACATAAGAATAAAAATAAATTGAAAAAATTATTGAAAATACGCCAAGTGCTTTGAAATAAACTGTTTTGAAAAATATCCAAAATTTTTTAGAAAATAAAGGATAAGATTTATTAGCTTAAACAAGGTAAACTTAATTAAAAATTTATTAATTCCTTAAATTATTTTAGTTAATTTAAATAATATTAAACAGTTATTTCATATGTTAATTAAACTATTAAATAAAAATAATCGTATAACAATACTATTTAAATTATATACTCAAAATACTATTAGATTTTAATTAATTTTATTATATAGTTAGTAAATATTTTTTTAATAAATAAAGCTTCAAGTATGAGTTTATTAAAGATGAATAAAATATCTATATTTTTTAGAGCAAAGCTAAACCAAGTTTTTTCAGAGGAATTATGGTTTGTAAAAATCAGAACTTATAAGATTTAGTAGAAGTAACTATAATAAAAAAAAATTAAAATGATAAATTATATTTTTGTTTATTATAAAAAAATTTAACAGGAAATGTTAATTCCTAGTTTTAAATAACCACATTGGAATCCTATGATAAAATAATTTGAAGTTTATCCTACAGAAAGTACTGAAGTAGATGGTGAAATAATAAAATAGGTAGTTTAATTCAAAAGGTATGTGTGTTAAAATTAATTAGATGATCAAAATAATTAGGTAGAAAAAACTTTATTTTACCACAGACACAGTTATGAATTTTAAGGCGCGCATTTTATTATTTGTAAAACATTTAAAGAAGACCATACAGAAGATACCATAAAAAATAATTTTAATCAGTCAATACACTTAATGAAAAGCCCTTATGATACAGAAAATATTTTAATAATAATTGATTTAGAATTTGATTTGGAAAATGAAAGTGATTAAAATTTGAAATAAAATAGTGTTTAATTTTTAAGAAACTATCTTTAATTAAATCATAAGCCATTAAATGATGAAGAATAAATGAAATTTATGTCTTTAAGATTTTATAAGCAGTAAAATAAAAATATTTATGATTTTTAAATATTTAATAATTGTTATATTTTTATTTAGCTCAAAAGACTACTTAAATAATTCTAATAATAATAAAAGTATAAGCAAAAAATTATTAAAAAATGACCAAAGTTAGCTGTCATTGGATAGTATTGAAGTTTATTATAAAAATTAAAATATAAATTAAAATAAAATAAAAGGAGATTCTAATGATGAAAATTAAAGTATTGATTCCAATTATATACAGGAACTTAAAAACAAAAATAGAGAATTAAAATTGCAAAATAATAATAATAACAATGAAAACAATTCCTGCCAAATAAATTCTTATAGAAATGACTAATTTGTAAAAATTAAAGATATTTATAATTTAGTAAGTAGCGATTCAGGATTTTCATAAGAATAATTAATAGATATTTTAGAAATAGTTAAACACAATTAGCATATAATGAGAGCTATAAAAAATTATACTGTAACCTTATTACAAATTTTACATTTTTTTAATAGTATTAAATATTTTATTTATAATATCTAAAATTCTATATCAATTAAAAGCCTATGATAAGGATAAACGTCCCTGGACAATTATTATAACACTCACAAGAAAAAGGTCATTTTGCCTGGGGCAAAAACTATGATTACAATAAAAAAGGGGGTATAAGCTACAAAAATGAAAAACTTATTAAAGAATAAAAATCAGTAGCGTATACATTACTTAAAAGAATAGGATCGAGTTTAATGCATGGAAAAAGTTTAATGAATATTTCCATGCCAGTAACAATTTTTGATAAATATTCTATGCTTTAAAGAAACTGTAGTTCTATGGGATATGCCCCAGTTTTTTTAAAAAAAGCCGCTGAAACTAAAGATCCAGTTGAACAACTTAAATGGTCAGCTTGTTTCTCTTTAGCTTAATTTATTTTAGGTTGTGACTAAAGTAAAAAAATAATAATTTATTTTATAATAAACTTTTATAATAATTACAAAATATATTCAATTAAAATAACATTTTTTTATATTTATTTTAATTTATTAAAGCTAAACCTTTTAATCCTATAATCGGAGAAACATTTTAAGCTAGAGTTAACGGGTATCCAACTTATTTCGAATAAACCACACATCACCCCCCAGTCTGCAATTACATACATTATGGTCCTGGTTATAAAATATATGGTGCAAATTATCCAGAGGTACATACAAAGGCAAATTCATTAGAGGGCTACCAAAGAGCACACCCCACAGTTTAATACGAAAATAATGGGAAAAAGATTTATATGTTTTACAATAATTTTATAATTTACAACCTTTTAATTGGTTAAAGATATATGAACTGTATTGGTAGAGTTTACACATTAGACCCTGAAACCAGACTAGTGGCGGAAGTAATTTATAACCCAAACGATAAAGGTACGATTTCAAATCTTTTTTCCAAGTCAAAAGTAAAAATTGATGAAATTGGAGGTGCAATTTACAAAGTAAAGTAAGAAATAGTAGATAAATTATTAGAATAACATAAAGTAAATTCAAAATTAAATACAGTTATAAATCCATAAACTGATATCGAAGAATATGTTTCGAAAATTGAAGGAATTTGGCATAGTAAACTAATTTTTGATGGAGAAGTTTATTGGGATACAAACAGAGATTTCCCTTACCCTATTGAATTTGAAGAAAATCCATTACCCAGTGATTCCAATTACAGAGAAGATATGACTTATTTTTAATTAAATAATTTAAATAAAGCTTAAGAAATTAAAGAAAGCATGGAATAAAAATAAAGAGAAGATTCAAAACTAAGAAAAAAATGGAAAGAATAAAACAAAAAAAAAGGATATAATTTCGCCTTTTAAGAATCCTATATATAATAAAATAGTTAGGTGTGATTGAAAAATAATTAAAATAAATTTATATATATATAAATAAATAATATTATTCAAATGATTATTTAATTATTAAAATAAATATAACTTTACTAAAAAATTTATCAAATTTTTGTAAAATTACTTATATTTATAAAAGATTTAATTTACAAATTTATGATTTTAATTAATTATATAATAATATAAATTCATATTACAAATTATTGTTTGGAGTTTTGTTTTTATATTGATGGTAAAACAATTTTATTTAACAATACTATACATTTTATGATAAAAAATAAACCACTTAAAACACTTATTATTCCAGTTATTATAACATATAATAAATTTATTAAATCAAAAATTTTATAATTATAAATCAAAATCTAAGAAAAAATTATATAGTTTTATTATCAATAATAAATAAAATTTATACAAATGAAAGAAAAATTAAATAAACTATATATTATATATATATAAATCAGTCTTCTTATTTTATTTATTAAACAACAGGTTTAATTATTTATTTAATTTATTGTTTATTTTTATTATTAATATTGTTGTTGTTTGATTCAGCTTTTTATTATTTTTATTCAGAATCTTTAACTTCTTCTTCTATTTCCATATTTTGACTTTATTTTTAAGTTTCTTTACCCTAATCATCATCATTTGCTTTATTTTAGTTATTTTCATCTAAGTTATCACTTTTTTTGCTAATATTTTTATTCTTTTCATCATCATTATTATTGTTGTTATTACTGTTATTTTCAGAATTGACATTATTTTCAACAGAATTGTTACTATTTTATTTATCAGAAAGTTCTTCTTCTTAGCCTATTTTTCCTTATTAAACAATTTAAACCTATTTAATTTTTGTTCCATTTCTAGAATCTGACCCTGACTATTTATTAGATAATGTGGTAACTTTTTTATTTAAATTTTAATCTTATTATTAAGATGGGTGTCTTTGGAATGACAATTATTTATTTGATAAACTCAAACCATTATCTCCAGATTTCTAATCTTACTATTAAGGTTATAAATTTCCATTTTAAGGTTAATATTATTATTGTTATTATTAATATTGCCCATTTTAATTCGGGTTACTAGGTTATTAAAACTGATTAAAAGTATCATACATTTAAGGTTATTAAATTTAACCTGTTGGGTCAATAAAATTAGGTTAATTCCACATAAAAGCCTACTAAAATTAGTTCAATCCTAAATTGGGCGTCATATTATTTTTAGAAAATTAGGCGTTAAAACTTTTAAAATCTTAATCATTCATAGGAATTTATAAATCCATGGCCAAATTAATTAATTTTTCCTTATTGTCAGTAAAGTTTTGGTTCCACTTTTTTTTTATTTCTTTGATTTTTTATTTAGCCTCCTTACTTTATTCGACGATATTTTGTCCCTCATATATTTTGTAATAGGGATATCCGTATTCTTAAAGATCTTTTTAGGTATTTTAAACGCTTTTTATGTCATCATAAGAGTAAGTTCTAAATTTCAAAACTTTAAATTTTTTATCTTCTCCATCTACTTTTTGTACTTTTGAGTTTTCTAAATGAAATTTCCAATAATCCTATTATTAACTATTGAATTTTTCAAAAATTTTTTCAAAATGAAGTTTGGAAAACTCCTTAATTTTATTTTCAAGCTAGCCGTTATTTTGAAGATTATTATACATTTAATATGTTTAGGAGTAGTTTTTTTCTATCATTTATTAATTATTTTTCCCTATTTCTTATTAATTATCTTTTAATTTTTAGCCAAAGTTAAAAAAATTTTAATTAGGAATTTAACCATAAGGCATTTAAAAGCCTTAAAACGGATAACCCATATTAAATCCAAAGGGTGGCTATTATTGTTATTATTATAAAAAATCTTATTAAAAATTTTATTAATAAGGATATTACCCCATTTAAGGTGGATTTTATTGCTAATATTATTAATTAGTATCTTATTACTATTGGTTTTAATTTTATTATTTTTAAGATTATTTTTATCTTCTTCTTTTTACTTTTCCATTTTGTTACTATTATTAACTACTTTTACCATTTGTTTACATAGAAATAGACTCAGAATTCTTTTTGTTTTATAAAATTAAGGGTCCATCTAAGCTTTATGATTAATTCACTTATATATCTAATAATCTATTGTTTTATTATTAGGATTTGTTATCTTGTTAATTTTTTTAAGAATATTTTTCTTTAAATACTTGATTAAAGGCTGGATTTATTAAGACTTTCTATTACTCTGAACTTTCACTTTCCATTGAACCTTATAAAAATATTTATTAATAATTATTTATTTATCTTTTATATATGCAAATTTATGTAATTTAGAATTCTAATTATATAGTTAAAAAATATACTATATATTATTTATATTTACTTGTATTGTTATTATTATTATTCTCGGTGGCACCATTTTATTTTTCATTTTAAGATTGACTTGTTAAATTATTTTAACAACTACTTTTATTAAACGACTGATTAAGTTAACTTTTGCTCATATCTAAATTTTATAATATTTCATATCTATTATTTCCTATATATTATTCGTCTTAATTATTCATTTTCATCTTTTTTTTACCTATATCTGATGTTTCTGTATTTAAATTACTTTCTGCATTTTCGGTTTCTTAATATCCATCTTCACATTCGTCTTCGTACTCGTAGCTGTCGTCATCAAGTTCATCTTCTTCAAAATCATTTATATCGATACTTCTTCCTTCGGTTACCTATATTTTTATATAAATGTAAATAAATTAATTTATTTTAATTTTATTATACAATTATTATATATTAAGTGATATTTTTATATATAATCATTTATTACCATATCCCATATTTTGAAAACATCGACTCCTTTCGATTTCATTTTTCCTCCATTATTTTCTATTTCTTTGATATGTTATCTAAGGACACCCATTTTTTCTTTATATTTATTTCTAAAATCAAAATTATAGTTATATCCTCTTCTTATCATGGAAAAATAGTCATCAAGTGTTTTTCTAGACAACTAAACATATTCGGCAGCTTATTTTAAATTTGCTGTTCTATATTACTCAACATTCATATTACTAGTATCTTAACCCTTAACGGATTTATCATATACTTTTCTCCATTTTACTACCTTTTAAAAATAAATACAATTTAAAAATGAAAAGTTAAAAATTAAAGCAAATTTATTTAAAATATTAATAGTATGGTTAAATTATTTTTACTTAATAAAAAAAAACAACGGTTTTAAATTTTATAATAGTTTTAGTTATTTAGTTAATTAATATTATAAAATATTTATTATTTATTAACATAACATGTATGTTTATTTATTAAAGAAATAAAAAATTATTAATTGCTTTTATTTTTATTGCAATAATAATAATTATTACATATGAAAACACCTATAAACAAATTAATTAATTTATATCTTAATATGAATTAATATTCAAAAACAAATAAACAAAAAATTTAAAACTATAAGAATAGATTAAATTTAGTTAATTTCTTATAAATAAACTAATTATTAATTATAATACCTAAAAAAACAAAATAAAAATAAAACAACCCTTCTTTTTCTCTCTCTTTCCCGAAGCTCCCAAAAAAAATAAAAAAAAAAATTCCCACCTCCCAAAAAATAAAAAACGTCAAAAAAAATAAATATATATATATAAAAATTTTTTTACCTTTTTCAACACATATAATATAGTCCTTTCCTTTACCCTCTTTTCCCTTGGCCTCGAGTTTGTATCCAGTTCGGCTTTGTAAGAGGTCCTTTTCTTTTTTTAACTCATTGAATCTGATTAACTAGTATTGTTAGGCATAATTTTTTTCATGACCTTCTGTTAATTCTTGTAAATTTATTGCATTTAATGGATGCCAGAAAAAGGTTTCGTCTAGAGGTTGATGTTTTTAGAAGATTCGGAGGAATAAGATTCGTTTTGGTTATTTTAATTGCTTGAATTATTCATATTCAAATTATTATTATTATAAATATTGTTAAATTATGAATTATGACTTTGTGCCAAAAATTTAAGGTAGGGCTGAGCTATGGTATTGTCCTATTCAAATTTGTTTAATTTTAATTGCTTATCTTCTGACATTTAATTTATGTTAAAGTTGTTTTTTGTATAATATAGTTTGATCAGAAAAATTTTTTTTATAAATTCCTTATTTGAAAAATTTTATTATCTGGTTTTTTTTTTGTTTTATTATAAATTTATTTTTTGTTTCTTATTAATATAATTTAGTTATTATAAGAAAATTAAAATTAATATTTATCCTAAATCAATTCATAAAAAACATGTTTTTATTTTAAAAAAACAGGCAGAAATTAAAACAATGAAACAAAACAAAATACTTTATAGTTATATTTCTTTTAAATATCTTTATAAATTCTAGCTTTATTTTTTTAATAATATTCAAAAATATTAAAAATTTGCATGAACTTTTTAAATTTTTAAATTATAATATTATAGTTCGAATTTTACTTTCCCTGTTTTAATATATTTAACAAAATAGAGACTATAAAAATACTGTTTTATTTATATTATAATAATTGGACTATATACTAAGCATAATATTGGTTAAAATAAATATTCATATCATTTTTATTTTTATTTTCGTTAGAATACATTTGTGTTCCTTTTTTACATTTTTGAATTTCAAAAATTATTTTAAAATCAAGGTTTTAATTTAATTAAATATACACATAAATAAAATTTAAATTTTTATCCTGTGGTGTAATTTTTAATTTCTTACTTTTTATATATAAGAAAAATTAATATATATATATTTAATTAATTTAAAATTAATAAAAACAAAATCAAATTATTAAATCAAAAACAAAGTAAAAAATAATCAAATTAACAAGTGAAAATTAACTGGTTTTTTCAATTTATGATAATACTTCAATAAATTAATATTAAAAAAAAGTTTAATACTTTAAATAGCACACAAAAATTTAATCAGTAATTCAAAAAAAAATAATTCATTAAATATAATTTTTAATTATTTAATATCGATATTATAATTCAAAAAAAATTATATTTTAAAAATAAAAATTTTACCCTTAAACTTATACAAATTTTTGAATCTTATATTATAATATATGCTTTATTAACAATTTTCTTTTTCTGAGATTTTTATAATTTTAATAATTATTATATCTTAAGAAAGATATAGCGAAAATAAAAAATACTATTTTAAATTACTAAATTTTAGTATGATATTGAACTATAACTTTAGATACTTATAATAAATTAAAGATTTAAAAAATTATAAATAAAATATATTATTTTTAAGTTATAATATGTTCCAATACATATATATAAATTAATAAATGTCATATATTTATATAGTAAATTAAATCTAATTAAAGTTTTAAAAATTAAGATATAAAAAACTTAGTAAAATATTTAAAATTCATTAAAATAGAATTAATTATTATTTATACAGTTTAGAATATTAAAAATTTCATATTTTAAAACTGAATCTTTTAGATAAATGAATAAAACTTATTGTTTTGTAATTTTAAAGAATTAATAGGTGAAATTTTAAATAGCATACTTTTTTCCAATCTCTTTATCAATTAATTTTTTTAATAATAATCTGATATTTTTAATAATCCAAATAAAATCAGAAACAAAAACCTTTAGAAAAAATAAAATTCTAACTTTTCACCTAATTTAAAAAGAAAATTCTAAATAAGTATGAAACCTAGTAAGCCATTTTCATTGGTAGTTTAAATTTTAAATTTTATTTTTGACGCGATTATTACATTTACTCATAGCCTAAAATATGATAATTTCTCACCATTTATTTAAATTAAAAAATTTTTTTAAATAGAAAAAAAACACCAACAAACCATTATTTAATAAAGAATAGTACGGAGATAATAATGTAAAAATAAATATAGTTAAATTTTTATGAAAAATATACAGTTTTATACATATATTAATATTATGGATAATAAAATATTTAAGAATTAATTATTATGTATTCATTTATTATAGTAAAACTTATATATCGTTAATTTTGATTTTGAAACTTTTTTATCTATTATTTTTAAAAGGTGTTAGAGCAAAGTAATGACAATTAAGAATAAAGCGTAGGACAATATGGGATTAATAAACCTAATTTTGGAGTCAAAAAAAGTTATGAAAAACCATTTATTTCTTCATAATAGTAAAAAATATAAGAAATAGATGAAGATGAATTATTAAACAATAAACCAAAAAATAAAGGTCCCACACTAAGAAAGCCAGGTAATAGTAGACTTGGATAAAGACCAACTTAAAATATATCATCAAATAAAAATTTAATCTAATAATAAATTAATACCGACAATCTCGATGAAAATGCTCTTTTAAATACAAAACCAAACATGATTAAGCCAAATTTTAAAAAAAAAAGTAGAAAATAATTAATTTTTATAAATTTTTTATATAAAAATAAGTATTAAAAGAATTAAATATCTTAATTTTTTTTGTTTATTGATTATCAATTTTATAGATCCTTCAATTCACAATCAATAGTAAAATTAATAGTTTTCAGACTCTAATTAAAATAATAATTTTAACATATCTGCATAAGAGTAATAGGTTCCAATAAATAAGTCAACCTTAGTAAATAATAGGCCTTAGCTTTTAAGCAAAAACAGAGAAAAAAAGTTTATTCCTACAATGGAACCAATCCAAAGATAGGAACCTGAAAATATTTAATATTAATAAAAATAATAGTAATAATAAATAGATCCTGAAGATTATTAAAAATTTTAATAAACTGTTAGTCAACCTTTTGGCCCTGGTGCAAAAAATAAACTATTCGTAAAACTTATATTTGTTTTTTTTTAAAACTTAATTTATAATCTTGATTTTATAAAAAAATATATCTATTAGAAACCTAAAATAAACCCAGAAGAAGCTTTAAAAAAAGCTTAAAAAGATGTTTTTGGAAAAGATATAAATCCACAAATGAGTTATGAAAACAGAAACTTATACAAAGAAAAATAAGAAAAATATGAGCAAAATTAAAAATAGTATTTAAACTAACAAAAATAAGCTTTTGAATAAAAAAATTAGCCATTTATTCCTGACTAATAAAAATAAACGTAATACGAACAATAATAAATGCAAAAAGAAAGAGAAAAGCTATAAAAATAATAATAAGTAAATTTAGATGTTTTTTAACTTATCATATATTATTTTTAAATATATTAATATATAATTATGTTAATATTTATTTTTAGTTAGAATAAGAAAAATAAGAAAGAAGTGAATACGAAAAAAGATAATAATAATTATATGATTAAGCACAATAGCGAAAATAAATTTAAATAAATAACAGTAGCTTAGTTAGACCTAATTTAGGTAAATTATTGAATAAATATTTATTTTAATAAATATATATAAATATAAGTATTTTTAATTATTTATAAATTTAAAGGAAAAAATAAAAAAATTGACTGGGAAAAGCACGAAGAATAATTAAGTAATTAATAATATTAGTAACAATAATAATAGCAATAATAAAGATAAAAAAGATAATAATAAATTTAAATTGACGACGATGTTTCTGGAGGACCGGCATCAGGTTAACAAATTTAAGAATAAAATGACTAAAGATAATTCAATAATAACCAATAATAAAATGAATAATAATATCAAAAAAATTAAGATATTTATAATAACGAGGATAATTAATAAAAATAATAAGTATATGATGAAAATTATGAATACCAAGCGTAGGATGCTAGGGGTATATAAAAAATTTATATATATATTTACATAATATACATATATTAATTATTTTAATTTTTTTTATAAAAATGCGAAAAAAATAAATAATTAAAAGGTATTAATATTGGAGGCGATTAATAAATTTCCTTAGGAAAAATAGACAAATAGAGAAAAAGATGCAATGATTTAAAGTAAATTGTTTAACTGGAATTTGAAAATTTTGATGATATTTTTGAAATGAAACCCACTAGTAAAATCATATTAATAAATTTTTAATTTTTTTTTTATATAATAAATGATATATTATTTTTCGTTTAAAGGTTAGTATGAAGTCTATATAAATAAAATTAAATCAGGTGCAATTAAAAATTCAGGAGATAATTGTAAGCCTGAACAATAAGAAATGGATTTATAAACTGATCCAATGTAATTAAAAAAAAAAAATATTTTATAATCTTATTTTTATTGAATTAATTTCTTTTTATAGATAAAACAATGATTTTGGAAATCAAGCACCTGATGACGAGCTTAGAACATTTTTACCCAATTTGAATTAAAATGAAATTGGTACAAGTACTGGTGATTTTAATAATGGAGGAGGAATAAATGAGTTAAACAATTTAAACTAAGCAAAGAATTTAGTTGAGTAAATAATATTTTTATATTAATATTTTTTTTAAAAAAATTAATAAAATATTTTAATTATCTTAGTTTTATGGAAAATGTTTTTCCAGTTTTTGAAGAAATACTATCCATTCAAAAAATTGACTAAACAAAGGAAATTAAAAAGATTTTTGACGGAAAGTTTAGAGAATTCGAAAATATTTAAATATTATAAAAATTATTTAAATTTGAAAGTATTTAATGCACATACTAATCATCTTAAGATCCTCTAATATCATATGTGTGCTTTTAATGTAGTGATTAAAATGAAAAATGGTTTTAAATATCATTAATAATAAAGTGTAATTAATTTTATAAATATAATATAATATATTTTTATAAAAATTTTCATTTTACAAATAAATTTATTAAAAATTTTTCTTTGTTTAAATATAAGTCAATAAATATAAAATTGAGAAACTGTTTGTAAGCTCCTCTAAAATCGTAAAAATGTTAGCATTTAAAAATATTTTGACTGGAGGAAGTTAAGATGGATCTCTCATATTTTGGGATGAAAAAGAGCTAGATAATCATCATAGAAAATCCACAAATTAATATGTCTAACATATATATGATACTTTTGAAAAAAATAAAGTTGAAAATCCAAATTTAGTATTTCGTTATAGTAGTTTTTCAAGTGAATTTTTAAATAAATATGGAGCCCAGGCAAATGCGGATTTTGATTTTAATTTAAATGAAGATTTAAACAACAAACATAATTCTTAAATTGTAGATATCATACCAAATATAAAAAATAATTAAGACTTAGAAATATTTTCTTTAGAAGAATTTGGCAAAATAATTTAATGGAATATCATAGAACTCAATAAGGTAAAATATAAAATTTAAATATTTTATTTTTACTATTTTTATACAAAATTTTATAATAATATATTTGAAAATTATTAAAGGAAGAAAGTGAAATGCAATATATAGAATTCGGCCATTACTCTAAAATTAAAGTTATTTCCCCATAAATAATAGATTTAAATTAATTAGGATGCCATGCAAATTTAATAGCTAAAAATATGACAATGGACTATGATGAAAAGTAAATTAATTTTAATATAAATATAATAAAATCTTGTTAAATATAATAATGTGTAATAAATAATTTATTTTATTCTTAAAAAGTATTTATGTGTGTAGTTCTGCTGGAATTTTAAAAATAAATAAACATGGAAGTAACAGAACAAAATATCCTAAATAATATCACGAAATATTGTCAAATTCTGAATAACCCACAACAGTATCAACTTGTGGAAATTCACAATTATTTATTGCAGGATATTCAGATGGATAAATTAAGTAAAATAAATATTTAATAATAAATTATTTTATTTAAAAAATAAAATGTAAGTTAATTAATTTTTTTATATTTATTTAAAGAATATTTTCAAAGTCATTTGCAGAACCACTATACCAAATATAAAATTTTTCAAGAAAAGCTATAGTTGGAATTTTAACACCTTAATTATAATATGAAAATTCAACAATTTACGATATAAATGGTTTTTATGCATATGATAAAGATATGAATATTTATAAATTCAATTTGACTTAAAATAAAAATGTAAATTAAGTGATTAATTAAATAGTTATAATAATAATATTTTAAACATTAAATTTTTGAAAATCAGGCTCCTGAATAAGTATTTTAATAGCATGATAAAATAAATGGGGGAATTTATAGCACTAGTTAGTAAAAAATAATTTTTAATTAATAATAATGGTACAAAAAATGGACCTATTTAAATGGAAAAAAATTATATTTTTTGTTTTTTTAACTTAATTGTGATATTTAAACTTTTTAAATATTTATAATTTAAGTTCATTATACCAAATTTTTTTATCACTAAATATCACTCATTTATTTTAATGAAATTAATAACCTAAGTAACACATATAAAATCAAATTAAAAATAAATTTAGGTAGTTAATTCAAGATAAACAACTTCTTTATAAATTAATTAAAATTTAAAAATTAATCATTAAATATGTTTTAAATATTTATTTAAGTTCTTTTTTTTAAAAATAAAAAAATAATAGAAAATATTTAACTATGCTAATTTTATTAAAGATAATGCTAACAAATAAGTATAAATAATACGAAAATATATTTAATAAGCTTAAATTAGCAATAAATATAACATATTTTTTAATCCATGAAATTTAAAGAGAAATTTTTTAGTACCAAGTTATATAAATAAATTATGGTTTTATAAAATTTTTATTATTAAAGAAATATTCATGACTATAATGTAATTTCGTTTACCATTAAAAATTAATAATAAATCTATAACAATTTTATCAGGTAAATAAATATTTTATTAAAATACTTTAATATTATTATTTTACAAATAATTGATTAAATATTTATTTTTGTAGCTTTAATGATGATATTTAGCAATTAGACCCTTAATAAGTTAGACATAATAATTAGGTAATAGAAGTTGATTTTATTAATTATTATCAAACTGTGATGGGTGAAGATAATAATGAACTTTGAAAATAAAATAAGCTTACTATTTTCTATATAAATTTATAAATAAAATTTTGTACTATATTAAATAAAATAATAATCAATATTCAAAATTTCACTTTTTTTAATTAAAATTTTTATATCTTTTTGTAATAAAATTGAGTTTATTTAAGACATTATATTTATAAAATGTTAAAAATGATAATTTTAATTCAAAAATAATTATAAAGAAAAATATTGTAAAATGTACTTACATTTTTAATAAATGTTGAAATTGAAATTCAATTAAATAAATTACTATTAAATGTATAATGCTATATATAAATAAAATTTAGCGTAAAAATTTAAAATTAATTATTATTTTATAGATTTTTAACGATCCAATAAATTTAATATATGATTAATATTTTTATTTCTTAAAAATAAAATTATTTAATAAAGAATATTAAAAATAAAACAAAAACAAAAGAATAAAAATGTAGATTATACATAAATTCTTTAACTCTTTTCATGGAAATAAATTAAACGAAATTTTTTCACAACTGGAAAAGGGCTTAGCCTAATTGTTAAAAGTTGAAAAATGCAGCACAAATAAAATTTTAAACACAAAACATAATACTGCCATAATAACTAATGTAATAGGCCTAATAAACGAACATGTTATAAAAAATAAACAATTTTTGACTGAACAAATTAAAGAATTTAAAGAAAACTAAAATATTGGCGAAGATGAATTCAATCAAATAAATCCGGAAAAACTTAATCTTTTTAAAAATATCAATAAAAAACTTTCACTTATTTTAGAAAAACTTATATCTTTTAATTGTATTAATTATTAAATCTTGTATGGTTTTCTAAAATTTAATTTGAAAATAAGTCATTACACCAAAAACTAATATTTATAATAATAAACTTACTATTTATTGGCTTAACTTCATGAATAAAATTCTCAATTAAATTAGAGCATGAATAGTTCTACAAAAAATTTGGATGAAAATTTATATTTTCTGAAAAAAACTATATACTTTTACAAAAAATCTGAAATTTTCGATTCAGAAATCGAGCTTATGTAGTAAAAAAAACATTATTATTTAGAAATGTGGAAAAATAAAAACTAATCCTAAAAAAAAATGGTAAAATTTATTAGTACTATTAAAAGTCAGTTGAATAATAATGAAAGTCAAAATGCTGATTTTGAAGAAGAAAATGAAATATAAGAAATTTCTTCAAATTCTAATTGCGCTTTTAGTAAAAATTATTATATTTTTAAAAACTTTTATTGATAAAATTTTAAATTATTAATCTAAATTTAAGACGAAGATGATGAATCTTAAGATATAGAGTATATTGACAGTGATTCTGAAAATTAAGTCAGCTAAGAAAAATAAAAAAATAGTTACATATATGATTATGCCAAATTCTACAACAATATGAATTTATAAAATAATCAAGAAATAAATAAATTAAATGACTCCGAAATGATATAATCAATTAAACATAATAACGAAAATTATTTATAGGTAAAAATTAATATGAATTTTATTTTCGAAATTAATTATTAAAGTTTATTATTGCTCTCATTTTGACCTTTTAATTAATAAAAAATAAAATTTAACAATAAATATTTAATTATTGTTAAAATTATTCTAAAATTTGGAACTTTGAGCAAAAGTAGAATAATTAGTATTTTTATATATTTATAAATTTAGGAAAAAGAAAAGGCTTTTTAAACTGTTAGAAATTAGCTTTTAAAAGACGAGTAGTAATTTAAAAATATAAATAATCAGGCTTAATTATTAAAAAATACAAATGAATATGTAACACCAGGTTTAAAATAAAAAAGATGCAAATATTTTTTCTTTGATGATGAAAATTATTAAGATAATACTAATGAATAAGAAGATAGTAGCCAGAAAATAGATTAAGAAAAAGATTTTTATCTATCTAAAATTGTCCCATTATAAGAATAAAATAATTTCCATAATGATTAAAGTGAATAACAATAGCAATATTAATGCTAATATTAATAAGATTTAAATCAACAAAGTATTTATAATAATAACAATAATTATAATATGATAAATTAAAGTTAGTAAAACTATAATTACCATTAAAATGACAATCATTAATCGTAATATTATTAAGATTAATTTTCTTAAAGTCAAAATGATATAAACTAATATTTTTCAATGGGAGAAAGTTAATAAATATAACAAAAAAAATAATAACTATAAAATACAAGCTTAGTAGAAGAATATTCAAATAAAGATATCAAGGATTTTTAATATTAAAATATTAATGATGATTAATATAATAATTAAAACACTAATTAAAATTGTCAAAAATAAAATATCCAAGCTAGTGTTATTTTAATAGAAAATAAAAATTACTATAATATACCTAATTAAAAAAATGTTTAATAAGAATTTGAAAAACCTCAAAAGAGTATGCAATAAAATAAATAAAAATAATAAATTAATACTGATTAATAAAAGATGTAGGCTAATAAAAATATATAAGAAAACTAAAATGAAATCATAGATAAAAATAATAATTAAAGTACTAATATAAATAGTTACGATTTATAATAAAAGTAATCATCTGAATCAAATCTCTTAGAGTCATTAAAATCTTCTGAATTTGCATCTGATATATAAGAAATTTAGTTAAAAAAAATAAGTAACTTTCAATAAAAAATAAATTAAGATACTAAAGATATATTATAATATGAAAGTGATGATGATTATATGAGCTGTAGTTTAGATAATTGTTTTCAAAAATAATCTTCAAATGAGTGCAAAATTGAAGACAATTAAACATAATAGTATAATTTATTAAACTAAAAAAAGGATAGTAACAACAGTACAAGTACCTAAGAAAGCGAATAAAATAAATAATTAAAATATAATAATAAAATCAGCAAAATTAGTGTTTTAAGATAATACTAGGCTTAAAATCAATAAGATAATACAAATAACTTTTATTCAATAAAATATTTAAAAAAAAAATTAAATAGAAAATTAATTTAAAAACAAAAAATTCAGGATGGTAAATTAAAATAATAAGAAAGTGAAGAGGAATGTATAATCATAAGCGATAACGAAGAAAATTATAACGATATTGAAAATGATGATGATGATTTTGAAAATGATGAAAATAATTACAATGATAATATATTTGAACTACCAATGTGCAATAAACATTCTAAATTTTAGCTCAATATGATGTGTATAAAAAAAAATTGTAAGCATTAGGGTCTTACTTGTGCAAAATGCATGATATAATTTCACAATAAAAACCATGATTTATAAAAAGATATAATATGTGTCGAAGAAGCATTATAAGAATTATAAATGGAAAAAATATAAATTAAATCGCAAGAGTAAATTTATAATATTTATAAAAATATTCTTAACTTTTAATTAAAATTATTTAAATAAAATATTTAGGAAAAAATGGAGAAAATAGTATAGTAATAATATAAAATAACTGAAAAATTTAAAATTATTTATTGAATAAATTTAGAGTAAATACGAAAAACAGATAGAAAAAAATGAAATTTAACTTAAAATAAATAAAATGAATTGCCAAGCCTACCAAGTTGTTGCAAATTCTAATAGAATTTGGGAAGATAGCTTTTAATTTAAAAAATTTATAAAAATAGCAGCTGATAATATAGAAAAAATAGATGGAAAAATATATATCAAAGATTTATTAAAAGATAATCATGATAATTTAATAAAAGATGATAATAAAAATAATGAATAAAAATAATAACAATTAATTTAAATGCAATCTGATAAAGAGAACTTCAATGTTTAAAATTACAAAGTTAATCTTAATATGTTAAAAACCACATAATAAGAAAGTTTAAATAAGTAAAATATTTTTATCGAAACTGCACTAGATTAAATAATACAAATGTCATAATAAATATAATTATGAAAATATTTTTTTTTAAATTAAAAATATAAAAAATAAATAGATTAGTTTTCAAATTTTATAATTTTAAATTTTTCAAATTAAAATTTTATAATTAAAATATTATAATATAATAAAATAAACTTATTAATTTATAACAATTAATAGTTTTTATAAATAGGTGTTAAATTTATAAACTATATATATAAATATATTAACTATATAATATTAATCATTTATGTAAAATGAAATAATGAATTTAAATTTATAAATAAAACTTATTTTTATTGAATTTTTTTATTTAATTTCAAACTTAAGTCCCTTATGATGATTAAATTTATGTTAATAAAAATTATTTATTTTTTTCTGAAATTTATTCATTTTACTTGACTTTATGTATTAAAGTCACCTATTGATATAAAGGATCTTATTCCAGTTTTTTTTATTTGCTAGCTCTTTTATTATTATTCTTTCTTTATTCATTTATAATTTATTACTTTAAAATTTTATTAGGGTCATTATTTAATTCCTATAAAGGTTATTTCTATTAATTTTGATTTTCTATTTGTTGCAACTTGAGTTAAGATTCTTGTTTTTAAATATGTCTTTCCATCATTTTCTTATGCTGTTCTATCATATTTTTTTCAAAAATATTTTATGTGTATTCAAATTCTACACTATCTTATGAATCTTAGCTCATGCTTATTGAATATTCTTTTGATATTTTTTTATGTGAATTAAAATTTTCCGTATATTAACTTTGTATTTATTAATTCTAAGATTCATTCATTATTTATTCGTTATTTTATGAATAATTTTATAATTAGCTATTGTTTTTAATTTTTTGTTCATTTTAATTTTAAATATCTACATTTTGATTTTATTGAAGTGCTTAATTTTCTCTATATTATACTTATTCTTATTATTACTGTTAATTATTGTTTATATTTTTACTGTTATCTTAAATATTTTATTTATGAATTTACTCTTCCTCTTCATTTATTGTATCAAGTTCATTGGTACAGTTATTCTAAAATTATTGTTATTTTTGCAAAACATCCTATAATTTTAAGACTTGTTAATTTGAATCATTCTGGACACTAGCCAAAAATTATGAATACAATAATTAAAAATATTAAAATTATAATAAAATACTATTAAAATAATTATTTTTATATATATATAGGAAGATTTTTATACTCGTTTTTTTTAATTTTCTGAATATCGTCAGTCTTTTGTTTCTCTTATATTTATTTAGTTATTTGCTTCTTATTTTTAACATTCGAATTTCCCATTTTAATTGTTAAACTTTATGTTGTTTTTGTTTCGTAAATTATTTATTTTTAATTATTTAATACTAATTTTAATATTGATAGTTATTTTTTAGTAATAAGAAATTTAAAATTCTATTATAAGTTAATATGTTATTTTCAATTTAAAATTTACAACTTCTAAATATAAATAAAAAAATAGTTATAATATACTATAATATTTTAAGATATTTTTTTCTGATAATAAAGTATATAATATTTACAAGTAATATACATTATACTTTTAAAGTATATTGTTATATTATCATTTTCTCCTTTAAGATTTAATTTATTTTTTTTATTTACAAATGGAATAATATTAATCTTTCTAAACCAAGTTAATTACATTATCATAATTGTATTCCGGGTAATATATAGTATAAATTTATTAATTTTCCATTTTTGACAAAAAATTGTATTTTTCAAACTCTTATAATGCTTCTTAAACTAAATTATTCCGTTCAAAATTTAAAATTCCTTAAAAATACATAAATTATAAATAACAATTTTTTTTTTAATTTTTAAGGAATAAATTCAAAAATAAATATAATTATTATTTACTGTTATGTAAACTATTTTATTCATCATTTTACTTAAATTCTTAAGTAATATTTATTTTGGGATCCAAATTATTAGTAATTTATTTTTATATTGTTTTACTTCTTTAATAAGACTATTGCAGTATATTTTATATACTTCTTTTATCATTTTAATTGAACAAATTTTAGAATAAATCTTATAAAAATATACATTAAATTTTAAAAATAGTTTAATAAAAGAATTCTTTAAATTTACAAATAAAATTTATTATAAAAAAATTTAATTACCTCTAAACTTTTCTAATTGAATATTAGTTATTTAATCATTTTATTAACCTATATTATCTGATATTTATTTAATATTTCTAAAACAACTATTCATTGTCAGCATGGGAATTAGTGATTAACTATGACCTATTTTATTATAAAATCCGTTTTTTTTTTGTGAAGATGAAGAATTATTCATATTTTTTATCATATTCAATTATTTTTACTAATACGTATTAGTACAAGTATTATTTCCATTATTATACTAGGTAGGATTTTATGCGCCGTCATTATTTTCTTCTAAGTTTAATATTGATGTTAAATTTTGTATATATTAATTATTATTATTATCTTCATAGTTTTGATTCATGTTTTATTTTATTGTGTTTTATTTTTGTGATTCAATTTAATTTTATGAAAATTCTTCTAATTTATGTAATTTAAGATAGTTATTACTGTTAGTATTGCTTTCTATATTAAAAAATCTTTAAGAATCCGTATTTTTTTATGTATCAGGTTTACTCAAGTTTTAGTTAATTTCTTAAGGCTCAACGTAATTTTACGATACTTTTTTACCCAAGCTTGTAAATGAATTTTGCTATTTTCTATTTTAATTTTATTAATTAGCGTTTTTAACATAAGAAAAACTTTTTATATCACTTTAGTAAAAATAGTCGCTATCTTGCAAAATATTACCATATTATATCTCAATTAATTCATCATTATCTATAAGAAAATGATTCCATCTGTCTAAAAAATTATAGGATTAATTATTTATATAAATATTTTTTTCTTAATTAAAAAAATTTTGTTTTTCTCTCATTTTATTTCTTTTAAATTATTTTATTGTTCTATCAATTTATTTTTAATATTATTTTATTGATTTCAATTAATTAGGCATATAAAATAGATATGGGCATTCACTAATCAAATGGCTTGCACTTTTGCAAGAATAGCACTTCAAATTAAATTTATAATATTATCTTTAATATACAAGCTGTTCTTCTAAACAATTTATTTATTTTAGCTCTAATTGGATTTAATTAATAAATTAAATATTTAATAAATTTACTCATAAGCGAATATTTTTCATGTTCTTTTGGAAATTATTTTAACACAGTCCAGAAATCGGTAAACTCTAATATTTATATTTATGTTACGCCTATACTCCTGATATATAGAATAAAAATAAAACCAATACAAAATGAAAATATACATTAAATAAAATTTATTACTTTGAGTTATATTGATAATACTATTATTAAATATAAAATTCATTAGAGCCAAGAAAATTATTTTTGTAAAGTCTTTCAAAAGGTTTGACTTAGTCATTTTTTCCGTTCCCAACTTTTTTATATATTTCGACCTCTCCTCTAAGAATAAAATATAATTTTGGTTTATACTCTTTGTTTCTCGTAAAAATTATTTCACCAGGTCCATAATTTTCTTCTTTTATATATAAGCACAATTAAAGTAAAAAATATTTCGAAAAATTATCAAATAAAAATGGAATTTTTTCTAAAGTTTTATAATATATCTGAGTTGCAATTTAATCCCTTAGATCTGGATTCATACATTTTTATACATTGCTAAAAGTTAAATTTTAATTTATTCCTTATTTATATAGATACTCTAAATATTTCCTGGCCTAACTTTGTAAATGTAGATCAACATTTCTTTACTATAAAAAAATATTAAGCTCTCCTTATTTTTTTCTTAAAGTAAATTATAAGTTTAATGTATACTTAATTTTAAATAATTTATTAAAATTTAAATTTTTTATTTAGCTAGGTAAAGGCTTATAAAATTTTTACTGTAATTCTTTCGTATTTTATGACATATCTTTCATTAGCTAACTGACTTCGTTTATTATATAAGCAAAAATCCCTGATGATAAAACAGCCATAATTAACACACATATTTTCTCTTTTTCATTAGTTGGAACCAAATCTCCATATCCGATTGTTGTAACTATAAATAATGCAATGAATTTATAATTAAAATAATAAAATTAATAAATTACCTGTTATAACTGAGTAATACAAAGATGTTACATATCTTACAAAAAATGTAGCATCTGAATACTAGTATACAACGATCCAAGTATTTTTTTCACTATTTTCTTCTTCACCATACTCCCCTAAATAATTCCATATACAACTAAACCAATGACAAAGTAAAATGAGTTGTATAATTAATTTTTGAATAACTAAGTAAAACTATACTTATTTATTTAAAGAATTACTACTCGATAAACTTTTAAAAATCTTTATAAACTCTATTAATTTTATCATGAAAAATAATTTTAGTTCTTTTGAGTTAAAAATTTCATCATTAATGACACAATATAAACACATTAATTCTATCAGAAATTTTTTTTTAATAAAATTTTATAAAATCTTACCCCTTTCACTAACTATTATACCGTTAAAATAATAACCTCTATTAAGTTCAAATATGCAATTAATAATAAATATGATGAAACTAACTATATTTATTTAAAATATTAATATTTTATACTTAAAAAATTTATTTATAAATCTATATATAAAAACATATATATTTTTATTAAGAATTATATAATTTTATTTGCAAAGTCAAAATGAATGTCCTTTAATTATTTTTAAAAGCCCACATATAAAGGAATCAATATAAGCTAAAATAAAATGTTGAAAAGCATAATAAAATCCATAATTTAGCATATTGGACTATATGGTTTAATTATATACTTTGAAGGAAATAATATTCGAAGGCATTTTTATATCTATTGTAATTTATATATTAATATAAGATTTACTCAAAAAAATTAAATAATTTATACTTTACAATCATAAAAGTTAATTATTTACTTTTAAAGCTAATTATTAATTTATATTTTTAATAGGAGTTAAAATATTCTTAAATTTCTTTCTTAATTTCAATAGTTTTTTCCTCAAATTTCTTATAATTTTGTATTTACTAATTTAATGATTTTACTTAGTATATTTTAAATAACCCTAATTTAAAATTAAATAATAAAACAATTAAATATTATATAATTTTTTATATGGTATAATTAAATATGTACTTATTTTATTATATAAATTGTTTTCATTACATATTTTTATTATGCACCTTTGTCGGCAATGGCCATAAACTAAAATTCATTTAATATCAAAATTTTTTTGTTTTTAAAAATGTTAGATTATTTTAACTTGAATATAAAATGATTAACATAATAAATAATCTTAAAATACGAATATCTTTAAATTTTTTATTTTGGTTGAACACCATCCTTTATTATACTTGATTTAAATTAATCATATTCATTTGTACATAAGTCCTTTAAATTTTTATTCAACCTAGATCCATAAATTTGAGAATTATACTCGAAAAATTTACAAGAATTTCTATTAGAATATTTACTTTTATTATTTTAATTATGATTAGAATTATTTTAAAATCCATTTGCAGACCAATTAGCTTTTTCTCTTTGATAATTAGGGCCTTACTAATTGGCCTATTTTATACGCATAGAACTTAAAAATACATCTTAATTAATTTTTTATTCAGTATCATTTCCACTACAATTAGTGTTATATAAATCTTCTATATCAATATCGCATTTAATCGACTATTAATTTTTATTATTCTAATTATTACTGCTCTGATTTAAAAGTTATATTCCACTATTATCATGATCTTTTATCTATTATTTTTATATTTTAATAACACTATCATTCTTTTCTATAATTTAATTTAATTTATTTTAACTAATTTATTTTTTTAATTTTGAAAATTAATTATCAAATATGCTGACATTTAAATTTTATTAGCAGTTCTGCATAATCTCCCGGTCAGAATCTCCTTATTTTTGTGTTTAATTTATTATATTTGAGACAGGTCCCTGCATTTATTTATTTTATTATGTTTATTCAGAGAATATGCTATTTTCCAAATAAAAATCCATTAAATTTTATTTATTTTATTTTAATATTTTTACTGATTATTTATTTTATTTTCTTTTTATATTTTGAAATTAACCTCTATGCTAAGAATATTAAAATTACTTTTTCGAATATTAATAATCTAAGTCAAATGTATAATAATTATTTAGCAAAAATAAAAGAAAAATAAAATTATAAAATTATATAACAATTAGAAATATTATTTGCTGAGTAAACATAAATAATATTATAATAAAAAAGGTAAACTCTAAAATGTTTTTAATTAAATTTGTTATAAAGTTTTACCTAAAAATATAATTTTCATTTAAATAATTGATTACATTTTCATTATAAATTTTAATTTTATTAATTTAATAAAGTAGAATAATCATTACTCATATAATTTATTCTATATCAGAAATAATAATTAAAAAAACAACAAGTAAATAAATTTAAAGTTATCTGAGCTCATTAAAACAATATAGAAAATAAACACAAATTTAAATAATTTACAAAATATTTAAACATTAAAGTAATACATTTTAATTCTGTTAAAAGCACATAAAAAAAATTTTTAACTGACCATTTAATAAAAATAACATATTATTTATTTTTATATAAAATATGGATTAAAACTAATATGCTAAAAAAGTTAAAGAGGACTTTTAAACTCTGTAGCTTAAATAATAACTATTAAATGGTGAATAATTTACTTATTTTGATAATTTACAAGAGTTATATCCATACAGAAATTCTTAAAATAATTAGGACAATCAAATAATATTCAATGAAAACAGCTTAAAAAATAGTAATAACAATATTAATTTAAACAATAATAGTAATATTAACTTGAATAACAAATAAAATTAAAATTTTGAAAATAATGCAAGCAATATACAAAATATGGAAATTTCTTACATAACACCAAATAAATTGATAGAATTAATGACCTCAGACAATTTTTAATACGAAGAAACAGTTGATTTAGTATTATATGGGTAAGATATTATATTAATTTAAAATTTTACATCATGTTAAAAATATATAAAAACATAACTAATCTCATATATATTAAAAATTAGATATAATTATTTCTACAACACATAAGAACTTATGATGGAACTACTAAAAAGGTTCAGGTCTTTTCCCCCTGATGATATTACTGATGAAGAAGATAAATTATAATTTCAAGAAAAAAAAATTAAAGTTATATAAATGAGAGTCATTATATTTTTATCATATTGGTTTAAGGTTTATAGAGAACCTACGCTTTTATATAATACAAAATAAGAAAATAATGATTATGAAATAGAAAAAATTTTTATAGAATGTCTTTATTATATTTATTCCACTAAGAATTGTGGTAAATGGATTAATGGTAATTTATATAATCTTTTGAATGGTCTTGAAGATTTATAAACATAAAAAGAATATATGAATATAGAAACTGTTTAGATAAAAAAGTAATTTTAAAAATTTAATATATATATGCATACTTTTTTCTAAACGTTATTTTAATATTTATTAATACTAGATTTTCGCCTACTTCAATGAAATTCTTTTACAATTAAAAACTAAAATAAATACTAAAAACTTAATAAAAAGTATTAATAAAATAACTGTGCCTATTTGATAGAAATATGATTGCTAAAGTAGATATATAAGAATTAATAGCATCAGTCGATCATAGAAAAAAAAATGATAGTACAATTAATCAAATAACCTAATTATTTAATAAAATGTCTTTTTTAGTAATAGATTTATTAACAGGTATATAAAACTAAGTCTTAAAATTAGTTTATACTTAAAAGTAATATTAAAATGCAAATAGTCAATTATCTAAATAATAAATAATGATAGAATATTTAAAAAATAGTGAATTTTCTTAGTATTTGTTAATATTTATAGATATGTGTTACAATTTAGTTTTTGAAAAAAGAAATTTTAATTCATCTTACACTATATTTTTGGGCGTAAAACATGTTCTTTCCATGAATAAATTTTCTAAAACCGTAAATTAAGCTTTAGAGGTAATTATATGGTAAGGATAATAAAAATATAAAAAATTAGCTGAATTATTTGGTGATCAAAAGGTTTTATTTGTCAAATAAAATACAAGCGATTTCCCATGTGTTCCATTTCTAGGTCTTTATATAAAAGAAATGATGTATACAGTGGAATTTAACAATCAAAAATTAAAAGAAAAAGATAATTATATTAATTACCCGTTATTAAAATAATTGACAAGTATTTTAAAAAAAGTAGATAGTTTTAAAGAATATAGATATGATTTTGAAATTGTTGACGATATTTATAATTATATTAAATTCATTCCTAGTTTTTATAATAGTTAGTGATCAATTATTTTATATATTTATCTCAATTAATTTTCACAGGTAATCTATTGACATTAAATTATAATAAAAATAACCTTTAATGTATATATATATTTATACTTATATAATTTTTAATACAATAGAATTTGAAAATAGTTAATAAATATCTTAATAAATACAATATATACACAATTTAATTATTTTTATAATTATATAAATAATTAATAATGTTTTATAATATAAGTTTTAAGAATTTCAGATACATTTATTTTAATTAATTATTATTTTCATTATTTTTGGGTATTTTAACAAACCCAAGGGTGCTATAAAGCTTCCTATACACTTAACCTTTTTTCAGGATCAATTTATAAAAGACCTAGAAGAAAATCATATAATTATGGCGATTCTTCAAGTAGTTATAAATTTTATTTTACTTCTAAAATACATTGATTTATGTTTTGCTAGTAAATAAAAAAAAAAAAATTAAAAGAATATTTTTAATATTTTATTATAATTATTTACCATTTGTTAATTTCTAGATATCTTTTACATAGATTTATTAACTTTTTATTCTGTAAATTAGTACAACTATTCTTCTTCATCATTATGTAATTAACTTTAACACGAAATATCATTTATATTTTTACTAAACTTGTCGCTTTTAATAGATGTATCAAGTATTTTTTTGGCCTAATTTTAATTTCAAACAAAACATTAATTTTAGGAAAAAAATTTTAAAAAACATATATATCATAAAATTTATAATTATACCATGTAAATTATTTCTTTTTAATCTTAGGATTAAAATAATTTCGTAGTCGTTAAGAGCTCGTATAAAATACAACCCAAACTCCATATGTCTGTTTTTTCGTCTCTCTCTAGTCCTAATATGACTCTTTTATTTAATAAATTATTATATTATTTTTTTTTTAATATATTATTTTAAATAGCAATATATTACTCAGGAGAAGCGTATTATAAATTTTATTAAGAAAATTAGTATTAGGCATTACTATAATCTAAAAATTCATCTCTTATTGCAGCATTTTCAAAATCTGTCAAACAAAGCTTATATTAAAAGAAATATTAAAAATAGTTATATTAAGATCATCTATTTATATATTTATTTTTTTACATTTATTTGCTACTTATTAAAATAATATTAAAAATTTTCTGGTTTAATATCTTGGTGAATCAAGTTTATTTTATTTATATTTTCAATTATTTTCAATAGCTTTTTTATAATCTAAAGAAAATTTATTAAATAATTTAAAAATAGAGTGTAAGTATTATTTTACATTTTTTATAGAAGATAAACTCATGTACTTTTTGCTTATTTAATTTAAAGGAGCACCAATAAATTCAGTTATAATTACTAAACTATTCTATTTAAAAATAAATATAAGATGAATGTATTATAAATAAAATTAAATACTCTGTAATAAAAGAAATCTCTCATCCTAGTTATTCCACTTTCATGGAAATTTATGTCTTATTCATATATATGTAAGTAATTAACTACTTCTTGTAATCCTAAATTTAATCCCTCTCTACTTTCATTATAAACTTTTATTATAACTTAATCATTAACATTTTCATTCAGCAAACATATTCCCTAAATTGTGTATAAAACTAATATTAAAAAAAATCACCCAATAAAAATAATTTATTACTTCATATATTTTATGATTTTCTTTTTCATTAACTAATTTTTCAATTTAATACATATCAACTATAAATTCACCTTATTAAAGATTGGCACTAGAATAAACTTATCCCTTCAATCCAGTTTCTATAATTACCTATAAATAAAATAAATATATATATAATTTTGATAATTATTTATTAAAAATAAGTAAATAAATAATAGTAAAAATATTTCATATTTTTATTACCGGAATAAAAATTTTTTAATAATTAGACCTTAAGCTTTGCTTAGATGATCTAAGTTCCTATTACTATTATTATTAATACTATAAAAAATTGTTTTTTTTTATCTTTTAATAATCTCTATTTTATCCAACATTTTGTTCCAAAAATATTCTTTCAGTTGACAAAAGTTCCGTAGAATAAGTATTCGGAGCCTCAGAATTAACTTCATTTAAAAATTAATTCAAATTATTTTATCTTTGTCTTTTCAAATTAGTTTACTTATCTTCATAAAACTAACTTTCCTAATTTTAATTAATATATTATTTTTATTATTACCATTATTATTGTTGTTATTGTTAATATGCTTAGTTAATTAAATTAGATGGTTGTAATTGTTAGTAGGATTTATAGTTACATACACTATTATCATGTTATGTTACTAAAGGGTTTTCCATAGACTACTGATTTTCATTTATTAAATGATTAAAATTTTAGCCATCTTGAACATATTACTACTAGGTTTTCTTTTATTATTATTAATTTGAATTTTAATTGTATTTTTAATTTGTTTAAATTTAATTGTTTATTTTTTAGGAATTTAATACATTGTTGTTATTACTACTACCTAGGTTTTTGTTTACGGGAGTTATAAGAGGGTTAATATCATCAGAATTTTAAAATTACTAATTTTCTTAAAGATTTTCTAATTAAAGCTAATTTTTAGCTTTATTATTTAAAAATTTTTGATTTTTATCTGATTATTATTAATTTTATAAATTAGAGTGATTTTTATTATTTTATAGTACAAATGACCCATTTTTTGGGTGTTTTTAATTTAAGCTTGAGTTTCTTGTGTGAGAACTAACGAGTTATTAAACTTAATTTTTTCTCTCTGCTATACTATTTTTTAATTTTGATAATTTTTATTCTATTTATTTATTTTTATTTTCTGAAAAATCATTTATCATATTTTTTGTAAAATTTTCATCCAAAGATTAATTTAACAGTACCTGTTAAAAATAAGGATTTTTTTAAATAGTTTATTAATTATCCTCATTTTAATAATTTGAACCCCAGTAACTGTTTTCATTCTACTCATTTTAATATTTATCACTTTTATTAATATTATCTAAACTACTTGTATTGGATTTATTTATATTAGTATCTATATCGTTATTTTCTATACGGATATTATTTTATTATAAGAATTTTTGGTTACTGTTTTATTAGGTGTAGTACCCATTTTATCTATTTTTCTAATCGATCATAAATATATATTTATAAAATGAATTATTTCTTTATTTTATTTATAATGATAAAATTACGATTTAATTTTTTAAAATGTGTTGATAAAATTTATCGTATTATTTTATTTTTAAAGCTCATAATAATTTAAATAAAAAATATAGCTGTTTAAGAAAAAAAATTCATAGGACAAAATTTTATAATTAAAATATATAATAAAAAAAAAAAAACAATAATACAGAAATTTTATTTACTTATTTTAAATTTAAAAATTTTTTTCAATTACTTTTGTCTTAATTCCGTTATATAAATGATATTTTATATTTTTTAAATATAAATAGATAAAATTTAAAAATTATATAATATATATAAGTATATAAACCCATTATAGGACAGTTATAAAATTGAATAAAACGAGATTGAGATTATAAAAACAAACTGAAAGTTTATTTCCTTCTCTAATTTATTTATTCAGATTCTCCATATTTACATTTTTTCATAAATTAAGAAGTTTTAATAACGAATATTCTATTATACAAAAGATTAAATAATATAGTAATTTTTTCTTGAAATTATTCAAATAAACTTTTCTAGTAAAGTAAACCAAAAAATTATAATATTGATATTTATAATATCAATTTAATAATAAATATCCGAATTAATATATTAACTAGTGTTAAAACTTTTACTTTTTTTATATAATTTTTTATCTTTTAGATTAAAAATAATTTAAATTCCAAAAATTTATACTTTTTATAATAAAAATTTTTTAAGTTTAAAGTACATATTATTTTTAAATATATGACGAAATAATTTTATATTTGTTATGTCAGAATTGAATTTTAATTGATAATAAATGTCAGAATAGTTTATGGCTTCTTTAAACTTCTTTATATCATCATATATTATTTTAAATAAATTGTTCATCAAAGTATTAATATTGATTTCCACAATCAAAGAACATAATTTGATATATCTTGTAATCGAACTCTGTAAATTAATAAAATATTTTTACAAATTGTTAAATTAAAAAATAAAACAAAAAATAAAATAAAAAATATACAAATTAAAGCTATGTCCAAAATTATCTCTGTTAAAGGAAAAGAAGAATTCTAAAAAGTTATTGCCGAAAACAAAGGAGTTATTGTCGACTTCTACGCTGATTGGTAATTAATATATTTAAATTATAAGGTTTCCAATAGAATTAAGCCATTTATTTTTTAAATAATTATAAATTATTCAAAATATAAATAAATAAAAAAGATTAATTTTTTTATATATTATTAGGTGCGGACCCTGCAAGTAAAAACTATATAAATATAAATACTGACACTATTTTGTTAACAGAAAACAAGTTACAATATTTTGATAAGTTTCTATGATTAATATTATAAAAATATTCTTGATAAATAAAATTATCAACAATATATATAAATAAATAAAAATAAAAGTTAAAATTTTTCTTAAATTTAAACTAATTTAACTTTTGTTTTAATTAGAAAATTAGGAGAAATTTTTAAAGCCAAAATTGGATCCGGAAATGGATGGGTTGTTGCCAAAATCGATGTCGATGAAGAAGAAAATGGAGTATTAGCTGAAGAAGCCGGAGTTTCTGTAAAAAAAAATCACAAAAAATTAATTTTTTATATTTACTACATTAAATATGCAATAAATAATGCTATTTTATTTTAGGGAATCCCTTAAGTCGATTTATATATCGGAGGAAAATAAACTGAAAGTAAATTAAAATTAAATATTTTCCCACTTTTAATAAGTTTCAAAATAATATAAAATTTGTAATAATCTAATATTTAAAAATTTTTTTAACAGAATTTGTTGGATTCAATGAAAACAAACTTAACTCTTTTATTGATAAAGCTGCTGAATAATATTAATGATCATAAAATTATTCATAATTTATACTAATTCATAAACTATATAATTTACTATTATATTATTTAAGTTATAAGGATCAATATATTTCATTTAATAGTCTGAATATAAAAAAAAATAGAATCTATAATATTTACTCTATTAAGTTTTGCTCAAAAATTAATTGAAATAATATTCTATCTATTTTTTATTAAATATCATACAGTCTTCCATAATATTTCATTTATTTTGAAATGATATTATAAATTAAAATTATTTTTTATTACAATATATATTAAAAGAGCAACTTTTTAAAAATTTTCATTTATTTTATTTTTTTTATATTGGCTTTTAATAAAATTAATGTATGAATCAAACTATAATTCAAAAACATTTTACGATAAAAAAATAAATATACAAAAATTAATTAATATGCTATATTTTCAAAAATTCGACTTATAAAAATTTATGCTTTTTGGTTTAAAAATTATAATTTTTTATACAAAATATATAATTTGGATTTAAAGATTTAGATACTAATTTTCAAATACTATTGGATTTTTATTATAATAATTCATAATTTTTTATATAGTATACAAATATAATCATTTTATTCTTTTTTATAAATTAAAAAATATTCAAATGCTTACAACTTATTTTTAAAAATTGAATCTTTATAATTCAAAATAAAAAATTGAATAGTTAATTTAAAGTTTAAATATAAATATTATTATATGGAAAACTACTATATTGAATAAATTTAATAGTGTATTTAAAATTTTAAGCTCATAAGTTATTTAGATTTATTTTCTGACCATAAATTTAATGAACTTTAAATAATATATAATTTATATAATCAAAATTAATATTTATAATATATTTATCATGTCAAAATTCTTTTAATAGAGTTATTAGAATATTAGCAATAAATTAATATTTTACCTTGTAGATAAGCCATCCTAATATTTTTATTTTACAATTTTTAATATTTTACATTATAATAGTTTATAAATTCATATTTTTATAGTTTGGGAAAAATATATTCAATTTAATTATTAATGTTTAAAATATATTAATATACTAATAAGTTAATCAAGATTATAATATTAATTTATTTTGTTTGTAAATAAAGTATATATATGTAAAAGCTAGAAGCTTATTTAAATTGAAAGTTTAAAAATTTTTAAATTATATTAAAAAAATTATTATTTTTAATTTTTGAGTCAATTTTTAAATATATTTTACTTTACTTTACCAATCTTTTTTCCTATCCATCTATAAAACCATATGGAAAGGCTGACAATATATTAAATCATTATAATAAATAATTCGACACCTTATATATTATTTTACTTGATCTTACCAGTATATCACCCGATCTATATATTAAAAAATAAAATAATTTATTTGTTAATAAGAAAAATATTATTTTGAATACAAACTAAAATATATTCGGTTTTAAATAATTTTTAATCAATATATGTAAATTTTAATATATAATATGGTAATCAATAAAAAAAAATTCAAGTAATAATATGTATTTTTTAATTTTATAAAATTTTGTGGGGAATTATTAATAATATACTGATTACATATTTAAAAGAAATTTGTATGATATTTTTGTATTTAAAATTAAATTTAAGAATAAAATATATTAAATTTCGTCTTTAAAATAAAATATCTAATTATAAATAAATATATAAAATTATTTGCATGAATAGCTAGTCTTTTTATTATATGAAATTTTGCTATTCAAGGTAATTATTCCTTTATTAATTTTATAATTAAAAATTGAAAAAAAATATTTGCTTGTTTTTATCGTTTAAAATATACTTCTTTTATATAATGAAAACTAAATAATAATATAATTAATGATATTAAATATATGTATCCCAAGTTATTTTATTTGATATGATATTCTAAAATTTGAAAATGAAATATTATATTAAATTATTAATCTAGTACTAAAAAAAGTTAAACTAAGCTAGTAATATAAAGCTCAAAACCTATATATATATATTAATGAATTTCATAATTATATGTATAGTTATTATTGAGAAAAGTAAAAACGTATTTTTTTAAGTACAAAACTATTTCACTCAAAAAAAGTAAAATTATTAAAAAAATAAAATTAAAACCAATGATACTTTATATAATAAATTTAATTTGATATTTTTATTAGTTATATTATAAAATGTATACAATCTATTTATAAAATGATTTCTCAATTATTAGGGCAGATATAAATTTTTAAAATCTTACTAATTAATTATTTTATATACGATAGTTAATAGGAAATATTATATAAATTAAAATAAATAGTATTTTGTTGAACTAAATAAAATATATTTTATTTATCATTAATAAAAATAAAATGAATTTAAGTTTGTTTAAGATTATTTAAAAGATAGCTTTAATAAAGAATTTATATTTATTTTATTAAAATTAAAAATTTTTTTTAAAATGTGAATATTTTATAGACTTTTATTAGTTATTAAAAAAATCAAGAAAATCTAATATTAAGGGTGTTTTTATATTATTATTAATTAATTAAATATTTATAATTGAGTCATTTCTAATTTACGTTTGATTCACTAAAAATTTAATAACTATAGGATATTCCTAAGCTTAGATTAAAAGAAAATAAAAATGTATTAAAAAAAGAGGTAAATTTATTTTCAAAAGATATTATTTTTTAACAATTTTTAAAGTTTACACGATAATATAAAATTAATATAACAATTTTAAGTGTAAATATAATGTAATATAATATAAAAATTTAATAATATATTTTTTATACAAAAGTAAGACAATTTAATTATTAGTTTATATGAACATAAAATATGAATATTTAATTCACTAGAATTTTTATTATTATGACTTAATTAATTATTATTTTTGCTTTTGTTTGGTTTATTTTTTAGCTTTTTTAAATTTAATAATTTTATCTAATTTTAGAATTTCAGTATAATTTTGTGTTTTCACAAATTAACAATACTTTTCAATCTTATTAAAACCAAGGATGATTAACAACTTGGTTAATATCAAATCTTTCTTTAGGATTAGCAGCCAATAATCCTTAAATTAAGTTTTAAAATTGATTCATTTTGCTATTAGGTTCTTTTGAAATTCTTTTGAATTCAAATTAGAAATCTTACTGAGCCCAAAACTTTTCGTATTATTTAGTATAAAAATATTTATAGTATTTATCTTAAGTATGTGCAGTTTCAGAAGATATAGGAGATCTAAGGAAAAAGGCTGAAAAAATCATAATTCCTAAAGAAAACATTTCAGATTTTTTTTCATCAAAGGCTCCAATAATTTTTTCGAATTTTTTTTCTCTGTAATATTTTTTAAATCTTAATATTTCGGGGGCCAAAGAACTATTACTTCTGTTGTTCCATCTTTCATAAAAGTCTTCCAAATCTTTAGAATCATCTTACACTCTAGAAAAACCGAAATCGGCAATTTTAGGCACAGCAGAAACAGAGTCAGTTCCCTCATCAGACAAAAATAATAACACATTTTCCAATTTAATATCATTATGAGCAATATTAGCTTTATTGTGTAAATATTACAAACCTTAACATACTTAGTGCACTAGTTGTTTTAAAGTTTATATATCAATTTTTTCGGGAAAAGTTTTTTCAATCAAAGAAAAAAGGTCCATGTCCCCCAACTCTTCTTAAATACAACAGTATATTTGGTCTTTGTTTTACAAACTTTAGTGGTATTTTTAACATTTAATAATATTAGGATGGTCTAATTTTTTAAGTAGTTTGGCTTCATTTTTTAAATGTTCACATTATAAACTGTGGTTGTGGGGGGTCTCAGCGTCGTGGACTACTACTTTAAGAGCTTATTTATTATCGGCGTTGTAAATAACTGAATTATTGGAAGAACCAATTTTATTTAAAGATTTAAATTAAGCTAAGAAATTCATTTTTTTTGAGAAATAAATGTAGTTTATTTTTGTTTATTATATGTATTTTTTTTTTTTGTTTTTTTACTTCTATTATTATAAATATTTGTTCAAATTAGAATACATATTTTTTGAGGTTAATATGAAGTCTAATTGAATTTTAATACATAGTAATACAAGTATAATCAATTAATTTGTAATTAATAATTAGTTATAAATTACTTTAATAAATCAGGTAATTTAAACATCACTAATTATCAAAGAAAATCAACGTGTATAAATTAATAAACTCTTTATTTAGTTAATCAAATTTAAATTAAGCCAAAAAAAAAAAGTGTGATAAAAATAGAATTCTTAAAATATAATTAATAATACATAAAATATAATATTTGATCTAACTTATCATATACACCTTATTTAGTTAAACTTAAATTATAAGTGTAAAATGATTTAACAATATAAAGTTAAATTAATTTTTAAATTATAAAAATTTTGTTAAAATATAAATACTCCTTGTATTATTTAATTTTTATAACTATTTATTATTTTCAAATTCTCAAAAATGTAGTAAATTAAAAGCTTATTAGCTTTAATCAGATTTATATAAATCATAAACTATTTTATAAATAAAATATTAGCCAAACCAACACATTCTTAGTAATTATAACTTAATTAATTATAAATTAAGACAATTGATATTTGTTATATTGAAACCTTATAAAATCTAATAATTATTCTTAAAATTGAAGATTAACCTTACAAAAAATTATTATATTAATCTAATTATTTAATATATAATATTATTTTATCTTTTTTTGGCCTAAAATCTAAAATATAGTTTTTACTCAATATCTTAATTCTGTTTATATTAAAATTGAAATTCTAAATGATTTGTAATTGAAATCCCTCACATTAAAAAAAATAAAAGAATTAATTTCAGTAAAATTTAGTGAAAAGAATAAATCAATAACAAAAATTTATTAAGTAAACTTTTTTCTATTGTTAGAGCTAAATATTTTTTTTTCATATATTTTTTAATTTATTAGTATTTGCGAATAATTTATTGAATAATCTTATTATTTTACTAAGATATAACAATTATTTTTTTAAAAACAATTTCAATTAATATTTTTGTTTTCCTTAAATTTTTTAGATTCAAATGCAAAAAAAAGGTTTTGCAAACAAAGAAGTATTAATTAAACAAAAAAAGCGTAAAAATTTTTTATAATTAATAAATTTTAATTTTAGAATTAATATGTAATAATTTTACTTAAACTAATTATGAAATATAAATATTTACATAAAAAAGTACAAATTTAAAATAAAGTACAAAAACAAAAATTTTTAATGTTTATATAAATTCTGTTTAATTATAACTTTTTAAAATATACACTTATAAAATATAGTCCAATTTTATTTTTATAAAATGAAAAGTATTAATCTAAAAATATCGTATTTTTTGATTGTCTATTTCAATAATGATATATATAGAATTTATTTAATATAAATAATTATGTATTTATAAACCAATCATCTAATATTAATACACTTAAATTCTCTAATTTCTCTGTGATTAATTCTAGAGTTATTAATCTGCTGACCAAATAAAAAGTCAGTATTTTTATAATTAATAGGAATTTAATTTTATGAAATTTCTTATTAATGTTTTTAGGTCATAATTCTTTAACCATTATGATTTAATTATTTAACTATTTTAATTTCTGTATCATTATCCAAATTATTATAGTCTTACATATTTTGTTATTATTATTATTTTTGCTATTGATTTAAAGAATAACCACTTGAAATATATTTTTTTAAATTTGTCCTTTTTATGAATCTTGCAAGCCAACCCTTCGATGCTTTGAATTTTTAGGGAAACTGTGAAAATTATTTAGCCTTTTAAAGAATATCATTCCTAGTAATTAACTAATTTTATAACTTTGATGACTTTATCCATTTAATCAAATTATCTTCCATTTACGGATCAAGAGTTTTTCTTCCTTGTTCTGAAAAATATATTAATTATTTATATTAATTATTTTATACTATATTTATAAAATAAGTTCCATTTTGCATTATATATAGTTTTAATTGTTATTTTTTGTTAGAGAATTGCAAAAATTTCATAGCATAATATAATTTCTATTTATAAAATTTAATAAATTATAATGATATAAGCGGTTTTTAAGTAATTATAATTAACTTAAAATATACTAAAATAAAAATTCATTAACTTAAGATTAAAGTATAAAATACTAAAATACTAAAATGCACAAGTTTTGAATTATTTTTAAAATCCATTATTTAAAAATATCATTTGTAATTTAATAATAACTTAAATTACTTAAAATATAACTGCAAATTTTTATAATATTATATTTATTTGTCTAGATAAAAAAATATTAAAACAAATGAAGTTATCTTTAAAATAAAAAAAAAAAGTTTGGTTACAAAAAAATACTTTTATATCGTTTTCTGTAATTACTTTAATAAATAATTTATTCTAACTTTAAGTTTAATCTTACATTTATTATTAAAATAGCTCTATTAAATAAAAAAAATTAAAGGACTTTTTTTTAAAAAATTTAAAACCATTTAATTTGTTATTTTGATAAAAAAAAAAACTGTTTATTACAAAAGTATTTGTAAAAATTATTAACTTTACTTTTTAATTTTATAGTTAATAATTATCTCACAGCCAATTTTATATAATTTATATACTGTTTTATTACTTAGTATAATAATAAATAAAAAAATAAAATAAAATATATCTCTAATTGGAAAAAAGAATTAATTAATACTTAAATTTTTTTTATATGAGTACTTTTTTTTTATATAAAAAATTTATTAAAAACATAAATGGATTTTTCTTAAAAATTTTTATTATACAAAAGTGCGATAATAATGATAAAATATTTACCTAATTTCCCATCGATACCATATTCTATCCATCTTTTCTATTAAAAAAATTAATAATAATAACTTAAATCATAACTATATATAAAAAACTTATAAAAGGATATCTAGGAATTTAAAATTTTTTCAATTGAATTTTAATAATAAGATATTGTTTTATCACATTAAAAGATTAAAACTAAAATAAAAACTAAAAATTATTAATAATTATTAAATAAATATCTCTTTATTTTCAATATATTTAAATTATATATTTAAATTTACTACACTTTTTAAAGGTATATTATACTCTGCTGAAAGTTATTTTGGGCTTTTAGATTACTTATAATATTAACTAAGAATTTTTTTTTTAAAACTATCTGAAAAAACAGTGTATTTTCCTCTTTTAGACCCAGTTTCACTTTTATAAGCTAAATAATAAAAAAAAGTAAAAATTTTATATTTAATATCATGTTCATATTTTTTAAAAAATAACAATATTTAAAAATATAACTTACAATTATTATTTTCTTTATCTGAATAATTTTATTAGTGACTTGATGCCGATTAGGTTATTTGGAGACTTTTTCGTAAGTTCAAATTTGTTCTTTTACACAAATTAGATGGAGGTGAATTATATTTAAAATCTGAGAAACCAGAACCTATTTTTTTTTCATTTATTTAACTCAATTCATCTTATATAATACTAAGACTCTCTTCTTCATTTTTTTCATTTTAATCCTCTATCTTACATTATTATATAAGTTATATTGACTAAACTGATCCATTTTAATTTACTTTTTACATTTAAATTTATTTTAAGCCTTAATTTTCCTCTAATATTTTTAAATCTTCAATTTCATCTTTTTCAACAAATTCAGATGTTTGTAATCCATTTTAAATATTTTAATAATTATATAATTTTTGACTTTTTATATCACTTATTTCCGAAGATTCATCACTTTAATAAATAACTTCCGTTTCTTAGGAATTTTCAATTTCACTAACAATTTAATAAATTTTATTTAAATTGGTTTTTTGTTTATCGTTTGAACATAAGACATTTTATATTGTATTTATTTTTTGCGACACTTTATAATCTTATTTATTATTATAAAGGTTATCAGTTTCATATTGTTTATAGTTATATTTAATTTAATCATTATTATTTATTAATAATTAGTTATAATTTAACTAATTAATTTAATTTTATTATTAATTGATTAAAAATTGTTTTTCTTTATTTAAATTCTCCTTAGATTAAATAATTTTTCTTCTTTATACTGTTCCCTATTTTCTCACTATAATTGAACTATCTTTGTCTTAAATAAACTTCTCATTTTATTGTATTTAATTATAGGAACATTATTCATTTTATTAATTAAAAAATTTGTTTTAAGTTTTTATACTGTCTACGATTTAATTTTACTAATATTGATTAGTTTAATTACTAATTATATTTTTCATCTAATAGTTTTATTATTAGTCAATAATTTCTTATGTTAATTAACTTTTTTTACTTTTCAAATAATTTTCATTGATAGCTTAATTAATCTTCAATTTTTTATTATTTAATTACTATAATTATTTTTGAGAATAATTTTTTTCTAAAACAAAACAAAAATTAATAAGTTTATTTAAAAAATTAATTATAATTTAAATATAAATATACCTATTTGAAAAGAACAATATTCATCAAGTTTTTATATACAATTATTATATTTATCATCTTTATAAAAAAATAATATAGAATTTGTAAAATATTAATTAGTATAATATATATATCAAATAACAAATTAAAAATTATATTAAGAAATTACTTGAAATTCCATATTATTATTTAAAATTTTATGACTATTACTCTTACAACTTCGCAAAATTTTACTAAAATAAATTCCAATATTCTGTAAAATAGAGATAATTAATTTAACAATTTTAAATTATAATATGTTAAAATTTATATTATTTCTTTTATTTACATTAAGTTGATTATTAATATTAAAAGAAATGTAACTAATTAATATTAAATTCAGAATTTTCTCTATTGTTCTAAGTTTTTAAAAATTCAAATGCTTTAAGAACCTCATAATCTTAAGGTGAGTCGAAAAAGTTATCTTATTTTTCTTATTATTAAATATTAAACATATTTTTATTTTTTTTTATTTATTTATTGTTTTTATTTTTCTTTTAATTTAAAAGTATATTATATATTTTCGCGAACTTAATCAAAATATTAATGTTAAATAATATTCAAATTCATAATTATCGTGTTTTTGCTATTATTTAAATTTAAATTCGCCAATTATAATTAGCTATAACATATTAAAATTTTATTATTATAAAAGCAAATAGATATAAAACATTAATTTTATTAAACAGCTGTCAAATAATTATTTATAAAATATATAAACTTTTTATATATCAACTAATAAGATTAAATTTATAGTTATATATTAGGTAAATAAAAATATCCTTAGTACTAATATAAATTCATATAAAAATACAAATATACAATGAATCTTTTGATTCTATAATTTTAATTTAAATAATTAATTTATAGGTAATCATTTTAATTTTATTAAAACATAAATAATAAATTACTTTAAATTTTTAATTTATTAATCAATCAATTAATATATATTATTTTAAGCCCAAAGATATTATAATAATTTATCAAATAAACAAAAATCTAAATTCCTTTTCTTTTTTTTACAAAAATTATATCCTTGCTAATCAATTTTTAGTAAATTAAATTTATTTTTTATTAACAATTATAATTTTAAATCACTTTTTATTTTCTTAAAATTCTTATTTAACCTATGGTAAATCTTTATATTTAATTTAACCTTATTATAATTATAGTTATAACTCTTAAGTTTGTCCTTATTATGGTGAATTTATACCTCTTTATTCCATTTTTATTTACCCTTAAATATTATTATTATCAATTGACTAAATATCATTTTCTTTTTTATTTAAATTTTACTATTATTATTCTTAGTACTATTCATAACCTTGACTTTTACTTTTTTCTTCAATTTTTACTTTATTATCAATATTATTATTGTTGTTATTACAATTAACGATACTATTATTTGTTTAATTTTATTATATTTATAAAGAATTCTATTTATTTTACTATAATTATGAGTTTTACTGTTAAATTTTTCTGCTATTTATATCACTTATTTAATTTTACAAATTTTGTTGGTTGTTTCCATTTTAATTATCTTATAAAATTTACTAAATTTCTTTTTATTATTCCGTAGATTAATTTTATTATTAATTATTTTATTGTTATTACATCATTTATTGTAAATATTATATGTAATTTTACTATTCCTTTGATTAAAGCTAAGAATTTTATCCAGTTTAGTTGTATTTTTAAGTTTATTAAGGCAATTATTGTTTTTATTATTATTATGATTATTATTACTACATTTATTATAAATTTTAATTTTATTATAAAGACAAACCTTATACAAGTTTTTTTTGTTAAGGTTACTACTATGCTTGTAAAACTTGTTAGAAGAATAAGTTTGTATCTAAGTTAATATTTTAATTTTATTATTATAACTAATTAACTTATAAGTTTTAAAAATGCTACAATAATAATTATTAATTTTATAAATTCATTTTATCGTTTTATTATTTTTGATCTTGAATGTTCTGCTACTGCTTTTATTATTAATTTTATTATTATTATAAAAAAAACTAAAACATTATTTGTTATTATTGTAATTAAGAATTCTGTTAAAATTTCCCCATATTTTAATTTTAGTTTTAACCTGCATTTTAGTTGACTTAGAAAATCGATTTTTAAATATTTTATACCTGCTGCTAATTTTCAGCTTTGTTTATTAATTATAAGTATTCCTAAAGTTAAAGCGGATTAATTTGATTTTGAAAATTTTGTCCATATAGTTAATTTTATTATTACATCCCATTTTATTATTAATTTAAAAAACCTTACAAAGATAATTATTAAAGCTTACTAAGTTCATTTTATTATATAAAATTTTTATTTTAATTATTGTTAACATTGTTACTAGATTAATTTTAATTTTATTAAAATATATTCATATTTTATGCGAAGTTGCTTTATTAAAATTATGGCTATTAAAACCACTACTATTACTATTAATATTATTATTATTTTTATTCTTAATTTTAGTTAGGAATTGAGAAATTTTACTATTATGTTTAAGTTTAATTTTAGCTTTAATTATTATTTTAGATTTACTATAATGAATTATCAGATTTCTAAGAAACACATTCATTCTTACCAAGTTGTGATAATTTTTGCATTTTTTATTAAATTTTTTCATTGTATTTAAAAGTGGATTTTTTATTTAATTATTATTCTTAGTTTACTTATTATTGGGAATTTTCATTTTCATTTTAAGTTTAAGTTAAATTACTAAAACTTTAATTATTTAATTATTAGCTTTTTTTTTAATTTATTACTTGGCTGTTATTTAATGAACCAGATTACTAGTTTTATACTTATTTAATATTATAATTTGTTAAAAGGTTCAAATTTCCTTTCTAGTTCTATAATTATTATAATAAATTTGTCTGCATCAACAAACTATTGAGTTAATTATTATTTTTTTAATTTCCACTATTTAATAACTAAAGCATATTATTTAAAGGTATACCTTATTTCGTAGCTAAATTGGATAATAATTATTAGTGTAATTCCTGTTATTTATTCAAATTGTTATTATTATAATTATTATTCGATGTAGAAACTTATTAGGATTAAAGATTATATGTTTATGATTAATTTAATTAGCTAGCCTGTTAAGATTCTTATTATTCTAAAGCTTAACTTTAATTTAAAATATTAGTATTACTTTTTTAATTTTATTATAATTGTTATTTTTATTAAGATTATTAAGATGCTTATTAACCAACTAAATTACTACTACTTTCTTTTTCAGTTTAGATTTTTTTTTTATTTTCATTTTTTGTGCCCTAATCAATGATTATATACTCATATTTTTAATGTTCAGGGTTATTTCTCTTATGTTATTTTAAATTATATTTATTAATAGTGTGATATTTACAACCTGGATATCCACAATAAACAACTTCATTAGAGTGGTTATTTTTAGCATGTTATTATAAATAATATTTATTTTATGTAGTAAAATTACACCCTTCAAAATTGCAAGGAAATTGTCCGTTGTGTTTTTCTTCTATATGACTCAAATAATCCTTTTTTAAAAGAGTATTAAAACTACAGTCACCATATGGACATTTGAATACTTAAGGACTAAAATCTTTGTTTTTATGAACTTAATAATTTTTTTTAGCAGTATTATTGGAAAAATGTGCACTTTAATTCTAACTTAAATCTTACGATTATTAAAGAGACTTTTATAGATTCAAATTTTATGTATTTTAATTTTGATTTTTTGCTTATTATATTTATTCATTTTTATTTAAAATTAGTTATTTTTAGATCAAACTGTCTTGATCAGAAGCTGCTTATAATATTTTTTCATTTTTTTAAGACATTTATTAGTCTAAATTTTAACTTAATTATTACATGACTGATTATTAAATATCTTAATTTTAAATTTATTATAAAACTTATTATATATTATTGTAATTTTTTAATTAACTATTATCATTTTTAATTAAATCTGATTATTATTATTATAATTTTTAATTTTCATCTAATTACTAGTTTTATTTAAGTTATTCTATTTATTTTTGAAGTTATTGCATTTAATTACTTTACATATTGCCTTATACTTATGATTATATTTAATTTAATTAAATTCCATTTTACTAATTATTTTATTTTTCGATATTTTCTTTATTTGATAAAAGAATCTAGTTGATATCTTATTTAAGCAAGGTATTTTATTCATTACATAAATTTTAATTTATATTGGTGTTCAAATTTTCACTTTTATTTTTATTTTATAAATTAGTATTTTATTCACTCTATAATAAATTTGATTATTCTGTACTATTTGTATGTATCAATTATCTTTTTATTTATTGTTTAGAATTCAAAGTGTGCAAATAATCTAAATCACTTAAATTAATTTACTTTGCATTACTTTAAAACTCATTGAAAAGTGAAGTTTAATTATTATTGTTATTATTACTTTTATTATTATTAGGATTTATATTAATATCAGGATTTTCTCCATCTTAAATATCGCTTTTTTTATCAGTTTCTTTTGTGCTATTTTCAAATTCTTCTATTAAATGCTAATAGTGCTAAGGATTAGTTTGATAAACTTTATCCATTTTTACTTACATTTCCTCAATAATATCATCTAATTTTAAATTACTTTCATTATTTTAATTATCTCTGTTATTTATTGTTGAATTTTCAATATTTTCCTGATTTTTCTGTTAAATCTATTGTTTTTTTTTCTTTTCTTCTATAATATCATTTTAATTATGTTACAATGTATGGAGTATTAATTAACTGTTATAAATAGTTTGATAGTTACAGTATTCGCATTTTTAAATTGGATTATCATGGTTTGCTATCATGTGTAAATTTAAAAAAATATTTTAATTAGAAGAATAACTACATTTTTCACATTAATAAGGCCCTTAACCATGTACATTAATTAAATGTTAAGTAAAAGATTATTTTAAATTATTTTCGTAATCACATCCTTCAAAATGACATTTGTAAATATTATTTGAATGATATCTTAAAAATATAAAATATTGAATAAAAATAAAAAAAAAAAAAAATTACTTGTAAAAATGTATTATACTTATAAAAATAATTAAATTTTTATTACCTTTTTTAATGTTACATTAATGAATTTGGATTTTAAGTTACATAAGAACAATTTTCGACTTTACAGTATAATTTTTAAGATGTATGTTTATTGGTTTTATGATGTTTAAAATATTATTTATTTTTTGTTGTAAATTTACACCCCGCTACTTCACAAACATAATCAGGGTTTTCATGAGTATTTTTTACATGTGCATTTAAATGATATTTATTATAAGTAGAATACATACAACCTTCGTAATTACAATATAAAATTTCTTATGATTAATTATTTGTTCCATTTTATGAAGTATTCATATTATCTTAAGATTAATGTGATTCATCTTCTATATGTTCAACTTTTTAAAATAAAATAAATTAATATTAATGATACTTAAATATTATGCATAAATTTGATATTTCAGTAATTTTATAGTAAATTATTTATTTATTTTTTTCTTACATACCCTTATTTATATGTTTTTTTTTATATAATTTGTATTTTTTAATTTTACTCTTTTAATGTAAATTAATATTATTATTTTATTTTAGTAAAATTATGCTTTCTATTATCAAAATTTTACTAACCTAATTACCTTTATAATATATTGCGTCATTTTGTTTTATATAAAATGATATTTTTTAATTAAATTACAAGTTATTTTAATATTATTTAATTAATTTATAAGAAAAAAATATAAAAACTATTTTTTTAATCAAAACAAATAAAAATACTTGAATTTTATTTAACTAAAGGAAAAAAAAAAAAAAATTATAATATTTAAATTTTTAGATAATAGAAAATAATGAAAAAAAAATATAATATAAATAACAAATAAAAATACTAAATAAAAACAATAAAGAATAGAAAATAAAAATTAGTTAAATATCTAAATATCTAAATATGAAATTTAAAATACATTTTCTAAGGAAATTTATATACCTTATTTTAAAAATATCTTAAATTTTTTTTTAATTTCACAATTAGCTTATATTATATTAATGATTTATCTAACAAATACACCCAAAAAAAATAAATAAACTCAATACTAAACAAAATCAGTTTTTAAAAAATAAATATCAAATTTTTATTTAACTATACTACATCATATTATTAAATATTTTTTTTACCTTATTATTTTTTTCTGCCTCTTTACGCTTTTATATTATTATTATTTAAAATTAAAATATTTTTGTTATTGTGATTCGAAATATTATTCATATTTTTATTACTGCTAAAACTAAAGTCTCTTTTTTAATAAGAGTTTTCTTTAGAGTCTTAATTATCATATAATTATTCCTGCCTTTCATTTTCATAATTATTACTAATAAAATTATTTTGTTAATTATTTGTCGAACTTGAAATATTTTAATGTGATTCAATTCTTTAACCTATTTAATCTTTTTAAATATTTTAACCGTTCTGTTAATTTTATTGCTTTATATTATTTGCTATTGGTAAATCAGATTCCTATTTTTCTTTTTAATGGTTTTATATTGCTTATTATGATTATTAGTTGACTTGAAAGTGGGAATTTATATTATATTTTTCATCATTTTAAACAACCTAAAAACTTTATTCGATAGTTTACATATTAAATGTTTAAATGATATGTATTTTTTTATTTGCTTTTTATTTTTATTTGATTTTTATGTTGTATCGCTTATCTTATTTTGGTTTGCTTTTATTTGATGACCCTATTATTTTTATTTTATTTTGATTTTTATTTTATTAAATATTTTACTTATTTTAATATGTGCTGTGATTTTACTTGATTTAATAAAAATATTTTTCCCCTTTTCTTCTTCAAATTTATTTTCCTTTTCCCCTTTGATAATTTTTGTTTTTTATCAATATTATATATATATTTAAATAACTCGTATGAATTTATATTTTACTTAACCTAAATTTTCTTTAGTTCATTTACTTAGAATATTTTAAGTTTTTTATTTTTAATTGAATATTAATAATATGAACAGTACAAATTTTTAATATTTTAAAAATAAATAGTTAATTTAAATTTATGAATGTAAAACTTTAAAACTTCTCAAGTAAATTCTATTTTTATGTTTATATTTATAGGTATAAAATAATTTCTAATTTACTTTAATAATGATTATAATATTTATAAAAAGATATAATAAAAATTTGAATATAAATTTATGTTGAAATTTTTTTTTCTTATTTAAAATAAACCTTAAAATGAAACAATTTTATATAAATTATATAGTTTCTATTAAATTTATATTACATAAAATATTTATACTATTATTTTAAAAAGTAGTTTTAATTGTTTTAAATGTATTCACTTAGTTCTTTATTCTATTCATATCATATTTATAATTAATAACTTACTTTTATTAAAAATCAGCTTTAATTGTCATCATTATATTTAGTTTTTTTAATTTTATTATTTTTATTATAAATTATTTCTTTTAATTCATTTTTTTCTTGAGTTCCAAAATTTCTTTATTGTATCTTTTGCTTTTGCCACACCTTTAGAAACCTTATCCACACCAGATTTTATTTTTTCTACTTTTTCAGTTACTTCCTTAACAAACTCATCTTCTTTCTTTTATTTCCACAATTCATACTCATACTATTTTCTTTCTTCTTCTCTTTTTTTTTCCCTTAATTTTTCTTAATAAAATTTAAATGCCTTATCATTTTCTTCCTTCCATGAATTAAAATCGAAATCTTAACTATTATTTGCAAAATTATTAGGATTTTAAGCCCCTCTATTTTAATTATAGTACTATTATTAATAATTTTAGTAGTATTGCTAATTATAATTATTAGCTTTTTTATAAGTATTTTGAAATCCTGTATTTGACCCTGCACTCTTATAAAATGTTTCTTATTAATGTTGTCTATAATACCTTTCCTATTATTCCTACCTTTTTTAAAACGCTTAATTCACAAAATCTTTAAACGCCTAATCCATATAAGCAGCATTAAACCCACTCGTGCCATCTTATCTTTATTTATGATATTTATCTTGCTAATAATAATAAGATTAATTAGGGTTCCCGGAATAATTAGGTCTTTCCCAATAATACTAATACTAAAACCCATCTCCTGTTTTCCCCTGCTAATTAAACGGATTTTTCGTCTATTAATATTATTATTAATATTATTATTAAGCACCTTATCTATACCTAGCGCCCGGTCCTGTGGGCCCCCCAAATCCAGCACTGGTCGAAGCTGATTAAGCCATTCTAAGACTATCATATTCACTTCTTTTACTTTTATCGCCCAAAACTTCGTAAGCTTCGTTTACTTCTTTGATTTTATCTTGACTGCCTTTGTAAACGTCAGGGTGATATTTTTTAGCCATTTTGTAAAAAGAGGACTTTATTTCTTTTTCGGTGGCCGATTTGCTTACGCCTAAAACTGAATAGTAGTCTTTTTTAGGGTCTAATTAAGAAATTGTCGCGAAATATTTTGTGCTATTTTTGTTTAGGCAGAGCCCTTTTACATGCTTTAAAGATTAATTGAATTTGTTGATAATCATTTTTTATATTTAATTTATGATTGCTTTTTAATTTTTTATTTTGAGTTATTTTAGCGTGAAAATTATTTTTTTAAAGATATAGTTATTTTTGGAATTTTTTGTGATTAAATTTTCTTAAAATTTTTGTAATTTTTGTTATTAATCTAAATTTTTTTGAATCTCGCATTCATAAAATTACCATAAATAACTAGATTATAAAATCGAAAACATTATTAGAGTTAAAATATAAAAAAAAATCATTATTTCTAATAATTTAAAATAAAATTATAACTAAATAAAACCTTAAATAATTAAATATGTAAAAATAACTATTTAACACTTATAATCTACTTTATTTATATAAAATTATATACATTTGGCTTAAAATAGTAAAAATTATAATACTTATCATTACATATTAAAATAAAATACAACAAATATTCATTAATTTATTTTCTCATTATTCTACATCTATATTTAAAAAATTATCCAAATACCATTAAGCTATTTCGTTATTTCCCATTTATTTATGAGTTATAGATATATTATGAGCTGCCTTTAAAAACAAACTTCTGTCGTTTTATGTTATTGTCAATTTTCTATTTTTTTTATATATGTACTAATCGATCACTTATTAAAAATAAGATAAAGCTTTATTATTTAATTTTAAATGTGAAAAAAATCTCCCTAAATTATAAGTTATTTCCATTTTATATTCCTGTCCCCTTGTTTGTTAATATATATCAAAGTAAATATTTGCCATTCTACTAAGCTCTTCTTTATTAAATTTAACTCTTTGTGTTACCTTGAAAATAGTATTAAATTTAAAAATATTTTAATGATTATTTTTAAAAATTATAAATTTTTATACTTATTAAAGATAACATGCACACATTTATAAGTTTAAAAGGGAATTTTTAGGATCTTAGACTAACTATTCACCTAATTTATTTATGGCTAAATCGTAATTAGCTGTCTCCATAAACCCATTTACAATAATTTAATTAAATTTATCCCATTTTTCTGTTCTATTATTATAAAAAAATAAATAAATTATATAAAAATTTTTAAAGAATATATCTTAATATTATATTTTACTTTTTAGAAAGTTAGTTAATAAAGGCTCTGTAAATGGCACCATTTTTAATTTTATTAAAAATTTAATTTAATATAACTGCCAAATACATGCTATTCTAATGGGTGGTCATTATGTATTTTAAAAATAAAAAAGCTTTTTCATAATTTTAAGTTAAAATTGATGAAGATAACCCATAATTATATATGATATCTTTTTCACTCGCAAATTCTTTATCTTTTAAAAAATTTAATTTGGCTGTTAACGAACAAATTTTTAAAACTTTTTGGTGCATATTTTTTTCTGACATCATTTTTAATAAATTCTATATAAATTCTATATATTCTTTCTAACCATATTTTTTACTTAAGGTTTCCACGTCTTACACTTGTTCTTCTGTTAAAGCTTTAGCTTATTTTTTCTTCTTTTTTAGTAAAACTATAAAAATTTTTAAAGTTAATAAAATATTTTATTATTATAAATTAAAAAAGTAAATTAAATAGAAAAATTATAATTTAATACCTTAATCATTATCATGTTTTTTATTATTAATTATTTAAAGTTCATTAGTTTTATCAAATTTTTCCAAATAATTAGGTGCTTTTATGTCAAATTTAAAGGTTTTCTTTTAAGTAATCAGCAACAATTTATTATTTATTTATTTCGTAAAATCCTAATATCGAAAATAAAATGTTGGTTTTAATTAAAATAGATTTTATAAAATTTGAAGATAATTATTACAGATAGTTCTTTTTCCAAATTTAAACTTGATCTAGCTTAATTATAAACCAGATTCAGTTTTTCTTCATCTACATATTAAGGATTTTTAAACAAGATAATTCCCTAAATTAAAATTAATTATAATTAAGTAGCTCATTAATAAAAAATTTTTTTTATCTAAATTTAAAAATTCTATATAATAAAATACCTTTTAATATGCCAAAAGCATATCTTAGAAGTTATATTTATTTTATATTTATTTTTTCTCTAGAGTTTTTTTTTCAAAAAACTAAGTCCCCTTTATGCTTTTATCATAACCAAGTGATTTTTCTCCCTATTTAACAGCTTAAGAAGATACTTGTCCTAAATTTTCAATTTTTCTTTATTTTTTTATATCTTCCATAACATCATAGTCACTGTCGTCCTATGAATTTTTTTTCTTTCTTTTATTTTTTAGCTATTATTTCTAACTTTTTTCCTATATCTTTTGCTTAATCAATTCATTTTATTTTTAGATCATTTTTCTCTTTTTTATTTATTCTTCTCTTTATTCTTTATCCTATCCTTCTTCATCTGAGTAATATATATCTTCATCTTCATCATCTTATTTTAATTAATCTGTTTAAATAAGTTCGCTTTCTTCAGAAATTTAATTTGAAATATCTTTATTATCATAACTTTGGCTGTCATCTTTTTCTTATTCTGATTCGTCACTTGAATCTCCGAATTCATCTTCTTCATCATCATCATCCCCAAAATCACTAGAATATGATTTTTGTTAATTTGACTAATATTTTTAAATATAAATTTATTAATTAAAATTTTCAACTTAAAAAAAAAAAAATTATTTATATTATTTTAAATGTTTTTTTCTTTATAAATTTAAAAATTTTAGTACTGTCCCATCTTCCATAAAATCAAATCCATTATATTCTACTCTTACTTAAGCTTAATTATACATACCCTCACCTTCTTACTTCATATCGATATCATTTTAATATTCCATATCTTGATCAGAAAGATATTATAAATTTTATTATTGTTAATTAAATTATTAATAATTGCTGTTATTTTTATTATTTAAATAGCTTTATTTTTCTTATGATCCTTATATTTATTCTTAATTTTACATTGTATTATCGTTATCGTATTCATCAATTTAATCATTAAGTTTATTAAACATTTCATCCAAAACTTCATAGGCTTTTTATCCATCCCCACTTTCTAAATATAAATTACTCAATTCAGTTCTAATTTTTTGACTTTTAGGAATTAGCTATAACTTATCTTTTAAAAAATAAATAAATAAAAATAATAAATATATTAAAAATTTTAATTTTTTATGATAATTTATATTATTTTACCTTTTGTATAATCTATACATTCATTAATAATATTTTAATAGTTAGGTTAATCTTAAGAAGTCTAGGATTTTTTCATCTTAATAAATGAATTTATTTAATTTTCTATAAAATCATCTTTTTATTATTAGGTTAAATTGGGCAATTTTAACAGTTTTTCGTAGATTTTAAAAGTTGATTCATTTTAATTAATATTTTCTAAATTTTCTGCTATATCTTTATATTAATTAACTTCATACTCCTCTATATCGTTATCATCTTTTTCTAACAATATTTGTAAAACCATCTATTCCTATTTACAAAATTAAATAATAAATCATATATTACTTTTCTATATTTAAATCGTGGTATTTATTTTCATATAATATTTAGTACCTTTTCTTTGTTTTCTAACTAAGAATATACGACAATAAATACTTTTAACAATATAAGTGGTAAGTTGTCTAATAAGTCTTTGAATTATTCTTCATCCATTTATGATAATGTAAAAGTTTCTTCTAAAAACTAATCTAATTTTTAGTACTCTTTTTGCTGGATTATTTAAAAATATTAAATTTATAATAAAAATTGTAATAACAACAATTTAATTATATTTACTTTCAAATAAATTTCGGATATCATGTTAATAACATCAAAATTCTCCTCTAAATCTTACTTCTACATCAAGTCTCTCAAAATCTCCAAACATTTTTCTGGGTTATTATTTTTCCAGTATAACTAATTATTTTATGTAAAATTTATTAATTAATTAAAATAATTAATTGACTTTATTATAAAAACAACCCATTTAAAAATATATATAAATTACTTTTGCACAATGTTTTATATATTTCGAATTTTAATCCTCCATATCTATAATTCTTTTAACACATTTAATAGCTTTTCTAAGTTCACCTATAGATTCATAACACTAAATGTAATTTAAATTTTAACATAATTTTATTATCTATTAAAATATTTATTTATAAATTTTATTTACTATAGCTCTTTATTTCCATAGATTTATATTCATTGTGTCTGATTTCAACGCCCTTCCAAAACAATATCCAGCTTATTCAAACTCATTTTCTTTACATTTATATATATATATTTATACAAATTTTATATATATTATTATATATATATTATATTTTTTAATATGTAAATAAAAAAAACATAATAATTTTTTATTTTTAAAAGTATTACTTACCTTTTTTATATAAGTAGGCTATTTTTTCCCAAGTTTTAGCATCAGTTCTTTAAATATAAGCGGCCCATAAATAATAATCGGCTGCCTCTTTTATTCTTCCATTATCTTCGTACATAAGTCCTAATAAATTATATGGTTCGATATAATTTTCTTATAATTCGATAATTTATTTGCATATTTCTTCAGCCTTTATTATTTATAAATTATATAAGTAATTTTTATTTTAAAAAATACTATATAATATTAAAATTATGCTTTAAATAATTTTTTAAATATAAAAAATCTTTACTTTTTAAAAATCTTCTAAAATATAATTTATATTGGCTTCTTTCATTAAATTAGATACTTCAGGAGTTGGGTTTTTAGATTTGTTTCCAGCTTTATACCTATTTTTCATTTCTCTGTGTCTTTTTTCTTCTTCTGAGAAATCACTAAAGTAAAAAATGTTAAAATTAATTTAAAAATTATTTATAATAAAATTTTTTCTTTTTCCATTTTATATAATAATTTTTATATTTATTATTTAATTTATCATTAAAAATAAACCCCAAATACATTTAAATTAATAAACTATTTAATAATTAATATCTTTTTTAACCTTTAAAATTATTCTTCATCATCTTCTTCTTCTTCCTCCTCTTTTCCGTCATTATCATTTTTAGAAATATTATTTTCTGAATTTTTTCTTTTGTTAGATAACATTATAATTAGAATAAATAAAATTTTTAACTTATATTATTTATTTTTTTAAAAAAATTTTATTATTTTTTTTAGGTTTAGTTTTAATTTTAATTCTAATTTGATAAAAGTAGAAATTTTAAAAAACTATTTATTAATCATCTAAAATTAATTCCCTTTTTGTGGTATTTATATAATTTATATACAAAAAAATGGATTTTTTTAATTCAACCCATATCTCTCTTTTCGGTATAACTCTTAAAAGAATATATCACAATAAATTATTATATTCAAATAACTATCTAAATCTAATTCTTTTTATTCAAAGTTTATTTAATACATATTTAAGATAATAGAAATTCTATTAAAATACCAAATTTCTAATAATATATAAAATAAAAAAATATTAAAATAAATCTAAAAATGCAATAAAAGAAAATAGTAGCAAACACAGAATTATATAATAAGTAATTTTTTAAAAAATATTTATTTTGAAAAAATTTTTGATACAATTTTTTTTCATATATTATTAAAATAAACATTAAGGTACAAATAAGTTAAATAATAGCGATAACAGCAGCAATAGGAATATGAATAAATGATAAATAATTTCAATGAAAAGATGAAATTACTTAAAAATGTTACTAAAAAAATTTGTTAAGCTGATAAAATAAAATAAAAAATAGAAAAAAGCAAAAATTAAATTTCTAAAACACAACTTGCCATTTAAAATAAAAAATAGTTAATAATTTCAAATAATCAATTATTAAAATAAAAAAATGAATTATTAGTAGATAGTTAAAAATTTTTACAGGCATTTGAAAAAAAAATAGGTGATAAATTTAATGAATGTAAATAAGATTTTCTTAATATTGAAATTAAAGAAACATTATTAAGTAAAAATTTATTATAATATATATTATTATACTTAATGAAATAATAAAATATTTGTAACTTTTACTAATTTTTTATTATATAAAATTAATTTTTTAAATTTAAGCTGGTAGAAGATAATTATTTTTATTTTAACTATGTTCAATTTTTTGTCATTCAGATATTGCCCATATATTTAAATATTTGGTGGGAGTTTATAAAGTGTTTAATGATTATTAATAATTAGGAGGTAAAATTAAAATTAAATTAAAAAAAATTATCATTAAGTTTGATTTTTAAAAAATAATTTAGACACTGAAAATTAAATAAATTGTGCTTTGGGTTATTATGTATTATTTGTTATATAAATTGCAAAATATTTCAATATAACGTTGAATTATAAAATGGTATTTAAAGGATCAAAATCTATCATACTAAAATAAGGGGAGTAAATAATTTTTTTTTATAAAATTCTTACAACATAAATAAATTGTACACATTTTTTTAGGGAAACAAAGTATAATTTATACATTATAAGTAATAAATAGAAAGAAATCGAAAATTTTAGATAGGCCAAAGTGTTATTAGAATAAAATTTAATGGCAATATTTAATAAATTGGGTTTTCCAAAAAAATTTAATAAACCTGATCTTTTATAGTCTTTAGATTTATTAATAAGATATTGTTATTATGGGAATTTTAATATAGGTAAGTCAGAAAATACGAGAAGATGATCAATAATAGATTATAGAAATTTCAAATTATAACTAATTTTTTAAAAATAATAAATAAAATATATTTGATCATATAAATTCCAATTTTCAAAATTAATCTTTAATTTTTAATAAATTATATATTAGTTTAATTAACTATGATTAAATTTAATTTGAGGCCATCAAAGATTGCCTTTTTAATAAATTTCTATTTTAAATAATCAGAATTAAAATTTGTTAAAAAATCCAAAAAAAAAACAACATAAAAAAACTTTTAAACATATTTAAAACCCATTATTTATACAAAAATAATAAAATAAAACTAATATTTTAAAACGATAAATATAAGAATAATAAAATACAATGCAATAAAATTAAAACGAATAACCAGGAATTGAATTTTCACAAAATTTTCCCATTAAAGATGTAGAAATAGAATACAATGACGAAAATACTTCAGATTTGATTTTTTTTAAATTAAATGAAAAAGTAATAAATTCGAAAACTTTATATGAATTATTAGATAATATATCAAAGGCATAATAATAATTATAAGCATTTGACATGTATAAATAAGTACACTTAAAATTATTGCCAGGAGAAGAAAAAAATTGTGTTAAAGTTTGTTATGATGTAAAAAAAAAAGCTCCTTATTTTGGAAGTGCTTCTCATTTCATAGATAGATCAGGTATATATTAACTATAAAATTTATAAATTTATAATTATTAAAATAGTGATATAATTTTTAATAATTTAAATCATAGCAAATATATTATTACAATACTAGGTGTATTTATTTAAATAAGTATTATTATATTATAAAATTTATAAATTTTTAGGAGGAGCAATGGTTACTGTAAAAGGAGGTTTTAAAAACTTATTAGGATTATTTGATAAATTTTCACTTGAATATACAAAATCTGTTTCAAAAAAAACATAATCTACATATTAATTTTAAATGGAACTTCCAGATTTATTAAGTGATATTGATGAAAGAAATTGGAATTTTAGTTATGCATTTAAAAAATAAATGATTGATAAATATATAAATGAAGGAAATAGATCTTTTTAAGCTGTATATAATATGGGAGAAAATTAAGTAATACAAATAAATTTTAAAATATTTAGATTTAATATAGATCATTTTTAAATTTTATAAATAAAATAGTCAATAACTTTTGAAAACAGTTTGAGAACAAATTAATTTGGACTAGATGGTTTCAGCGACTAAAGTGCTTTTTATTTTAACAAAAAAGAATTTTTGCCGAGCAATAAAATTAGTACATAAATTTCAAAAGTATTGGAAAATACAGTGGAAATGGATCCTTATAGACAACCAGTTTTAACTGGCAAAATGAGAAAAAGTTTATTTGAAATGACCGTTCCAGTTCTTAGTGATACTTAATTTATAAAATATGAATATATGGAAAAAAGATATCATGATTTGGATATGTAAAAAATTAATTCATTATTGATATATATGTGTATACATAAATTTATTTAATATTTTTAAATGTATTAAATTATTTTTCATTTTTAGATATCAAGAAAAATGTTAAGCGTTAAAATATTGTAATTTAGAAACGAATTTCGCTGCAGGATTTGTAACTTCTCTATTTTACAAAAAATTACACTAAAATGATTGTTTTTTATTTAATAGTATGAGAGGTTTTAATGACCTACATACCATGCCATTAAAATCTTAAGTTCAAGATTTAAATTAATAATAAGTATAAGAATAATAAGGTTCGCATATAAAATAATTTTTAAATAACAACTGTGATTTATATCTAAAATAAAGTTTTAAATTAAATTTATATAATAATTTTGAAAAAAACCCTGGGGTAAACGCATTTTTACACGGGTCTTTTGGCTACTTTTAAAGACTTAGAAATAATTAATATTTAAAATAAAATAATGGAAATTTATTTAATATGTATGGTTTAGTAAATAAAGGCAATTTTAGGGCCAGTTCTGGAGTTGGAGTCGCATTAAATATAGGCCAAGGTACTGGCATTGAATTTATGTACAATTTCTTACATTATGGAAGAATAAGTGATAGTATATCTAAATTTCAATTAAGAGTTTCAATTAATGATTGAAATATGAAAATTATCATATGTTTAACAGAAAAATTATTTTTATAAAATATGAGAAAAAAAAATATAATATATATTACTTTATTTTTTCTTTTATTGATAACTTGATAGCTATATATTTAAAGAATTTTATGATAAAATTTATATATTTAAGTTAAATTGAAATCATAAATAATTAAATAAAAATTATTACAGTCCTTTTTATTCTTATAATAACTTAAAATTTATAGTAATATTTTATTTATGAGTTATTTTAAGTAACTTAGTAAAAATTCAATAAAAAAAACAATAAATAAATATTAAAAATTAAAAATAAAAATATTCTATCAGGATAATTTGTAGATTAAAATAAAGTAAAGATTTAGAAATTCAATTTAAAATATATTTATTTTAATCTAAATTCATCACTAAATTAATTTAAAAAATACATAAATATAATATATATTTTTATACAGGTTAAAGATTCCAACAAGAATTAAAAATAAGTATAGTATTTTTATAAAACTTTTTCTGTAAAAAAATACAAAATTTTCTTCATCATCGAAAATCATAAAATAAAAACTAAAGATAATATAGTATAATAAATATATAACTAGAATATATAATAAAATTCGTATAAAATGGGAAGTTGTGTGTCAAATTCGAATAATACCAAAAAAAATAACATAATAATACTTGGATTAGAAGGAGCTGGTAAAACTACTATTCTTTATTAATTAACGAAAAATAAAAGAGTGCCAGCTATTCCTACTGTGGGAAAAAACGAGGAAACTTTTAATTATAAAAAAAAAAAATACAATATGATAGATTTCGGAGGCAAGTAAAAATCTCTCAACTATTTTAATCAATATTTTTAAAACACTTTAGGAATAATTTTCGTAATTGATGGCAATAATAAAGAATAATTTGAACAGTCATATATATATTTCAAATAAATTTTCTAAGAATAAAGTTTAAAAGGAATTCCTATTTTAATACTATTAAATAAAAAAGATTTAAAAGTAAACAATGAAGAACAAAATCTAGATGGTTTAAATATTTCTAACAATCAAAATTAATTCAATAATTAAACTGAAAATAATATAAAATAAATATTTAAATTATAACATTTATAATCTTGTTTATGGAAAATTTAAGAAGTTAGTGGAAATACAAGAGAAGGACTATTAGAAGGATTTTAATGGCTATACGAAAATATGTATACTATCCATAAAATTAGAAACTGAAAAAAAAATATAACAAAAAGTATTTAAATTGATTTATAATAAAATTTTATTTTAATTTTATTATTGTATAAATAAAAATAATATATAATATAAGTTTTGGCATTTTAAATCAATATTTTTTTTATTGTTAAAATAAATATTTATGAAAAATATCTACATAAATATCGATTTATACCTTTATTTTTAATAAAATTGTAAATACTTTTATTTTTATTTATAAATAATTTTTATAAAATAAATTAATAATAATGATTAATACTTATATTGTGCTTCTGCCTGCACCTTAACTTTTTGAATAAATTAAAAATATTTTTTTTTATTTTATACTATTTCTTTTTTTATATATATATATCAATCAACTTTATTTAAAAATCCCTTTTTCATATCTTTTATTAAACCTTAGTTTTATTTCTTTTAAGGCTCTTCTTATATGGTAACTTTTTTTTTTTTCGGTTCTTTCATTAATTCTTTTTTTAACTCTTCCTTGATATCTTCAAAGTCATCTTCAGGAAAAGGAACAAATTCAGACTAAATCAAAGCAAAATCTTCCTCTTAATTATTTTATTCTGCTAAATTGTTATTAATTTTAGTATTATTATCATCTGAATTTACACTATTTAATTATTATATATTTAAAGTCTTACTTTATTTTTAATGTTATCTTTAATGTCTTATGTAACTAAGCATTTTTAAATTAATACCAGATAATGTTTTATCTCTTAAATTTAATATATTTAACATTTCCATTATTATTTATATCTTATAATGCCTTTTAGTTCCATAAGTTACGGTTTTGTGACCAATATCTTTTAAAATTTTTTAAGAAAATTCTTTTGCATTCGCAATTAATTTATAAAGTTTTAAACTCTTATTATTTTTGCTGTCAAAACTTTAAATTTTATTCATTTTTGGATCTAAACTCATAGAATCTAACTAATTTGGACAACAAATAAAATCAATTTTTCCCCCTAATTCTTAACTAATATTTCTGCAAAAAGATACTACGAAACTTTAACATGCCTCTGTTAAATATAAATAATTTGAAAAAATTAATAATTTTTTTTAACTTTTTCAATAAAATATATTCTAAATTATATAAATTTAAAATATAAAATGATATAAAATTATTTTCATATTATTACAATAAACAGAAGCGTATGCTTAAGGATAATTATTTTATGCAGCTTAAGAAGTTATATATATAATACCGCTTCTTGATTGCCTTTAAACCATTTTTCTAGCTACAATTTATGTTAACATTAAAGGAGCATACTAATTAACTTTTGCTAAATCATATATTAAATCTTTAGGTTAGTCTAAAAATAATTCGTAATCTACCATAGTAACATTATTTATGAGCACAGATATATCTAAAATTTTTAGTTCTTTTTCAATTTCCTAAAATGTTCTTTTTTTATGAGACTTTTGAAAAAAATAAAAAAATATGTTATTGCTAATAAAAAACAAAAATCATTATAATTATATATATCATTTAATATTATATTTTTATAAATTTATTTTTTAAACTTATTTTTTTTAATAGTTACTTCAAAAAAATCGGTTTATAGGCAAATTATATCTGCTGTTTTATTTATTTCTAATAACATTTCTTCAGCTTTATCTAATTTTTATTAGTTTCTAGATATAAGAACAGCATTAAATCCTTCTTTTACTAATTATGATATTAATTAAAACCCTATTTCATCTCCAACTTCCGAAATTAAAACATATGAGCCTTTTCCATATCTTTTAGCTAAATTATGACCTTTTCTTAAATATTTATCATATAATTATTTAAAAACATAAATCAAACCCTTTATGAAAAATATCCACCCAATTATTTAAAACATATATGATATGTAGAAATTATTTTCCCAAATATTTGATAAAAATTCCATTTATTTGCTTTAATTTTTATAATTTTTATCTTTTTTTTAAAATTCCTTAGATATGATATAATTTTTTAATATTATATTGGTTATTGATTACTATTATATAAAAATTGAATTTATATTAAAATTTGTAATTTAATAGTACAAATAATAGTAATTATACAATAAATTCTATATGATTCAACTAAAAATTTATTTAAGATAGGTTTTGTTTATATAAAACAAGTCTGCTTTAAATATTTACTAAGTATTAAAATATATTCTTAAGCTTATTTATTTTTTTAAAAATTTAATTTTTGTAAAATTATATTTTAAATAAATTCCTTATTTTGGTGAGGCCATAATTTAATATATGACAAAAATTCTTTAAAGAACCAAATATTTTTTAATGCACTATCTTTGCCCATTAAAGATTTTGAATACCAAAAAAAACTATACATAAAGTAATATATTTTATTTTTACATATACATTAATCAAAATCTTCATTTTTATAAAAAAAAACTATCATTTCCCTATTAAATCATATTAAAAATTGTAATTTAATAAATATTATTTAGATAAATATGATTTAAAAAATTTTTTGTTTTTAAATTATCTTTTTTTATTTACATTAATGTTTTAAAAGGAGATTTGCTTAAGATATTTATAAAATAAAAATTTGAATTATACTTTACTTTTTTCCCATTATTAAAAATTTAAAATGGAAAAAAAAGGAATATTTTATCATATATAAAGTAATATCTTTTTTATGCAATACATTCTTAATTAAGTTTAAAATTAAAGTTATTATATAATATTATATAAATAAATAAATTTTAATTTTTTCTAGTTTATTAAAATTAATTTTTTATAAATAAATATTTGAATATTGAGAAATTAAAACGTTTAATATTAGAATTTCTATAAATCTTTAGTAGATGATACGTAAAATTTTATTATAATACGTAAAATTAATATAATCTCTTAAAAATAATTATCCTAATAAATTTACGTAATAATCAAAGCCAGATTATTATAAATACTAAATTCACTAATTCTTTATACAAATTATAATTTATTTTATTATTCTATTATCCTAAAATAAGCTTATCATATTACGTTCACCTTATTAAAAATAAAAAAAAAATAAAAAAACTTCATTATTTTAACAATAATAAAAACTTCAAAAGGAAACCCCTAAAAAGTACATCTTTTAATCAATTAATTTTTAAAAATTATTCCAATAAAGTTACAATATAATGTCCGCTTAATAAGAATTAAAAATTTACAAACTCGATGACGTAGCTGTCCACAATAAGGAAGATGATTGTTGGCTCGCTATTGACGGATTAGTTTATGACGTCACCAAATTTTTAAATTTCCACCCTGCAGGAAAATAGGTTATTTTGACTTATGCAGGAAAAGATGCCACTCAAATTTTCCATTATTTCCACGCCAAAATTGTCTTAACAAAATATAAAAAATTCGTCATAGGAAAAATTGACCCCACAGAATTACCTGCAATCAAAGCCCCCATTTTAAAATTCAAAAATTGTAAAAAAATTACTATAATAATTATAAAGCTATAAATAATGTCTAGGAAAACCCTTTATATATTAATATAATTTTAAAAATAATTAATATATATTTATATATAAATGTGTATATCTTATATATCTCATTATTTATTTATTATTTTAATTTTATTTTTGTATTTATTTGTATTTATTTTAAAAATTTTTTATAAAGCTTTTGGTGAAGGAATTCCTTTTGGAGACCCTAATAGTGTATAAGGATGGTTTTCTCCTTTCTATAATGAATCTCATCATAAATTAAGAGCTGCCGCTAGAGAATGGGTCCAAAAAGTAAAAAAATTAACATAAATTATTAAAAGATAAATTAAGATACTTTTTTTAAACTATTTTGTTTATATAAAAATTTGTTAATTTAATAACATTATAAATAGGAAATTGCTCCATATGTTGATTCTTGGGATGAAAGTTATAATATTCCTAAAGAATTATTTAAAAAAGCAGGATAATAAGGAATTTATAAAGCAGTCATGGGTAAATATCCTACCAATTTCGTAGATAATAATAGAATTTTTGGAGTAGAAATAGAAAAACTAGACTCTGTAATCATTTTTAATAATATTTACAGACACTTGTTTTATTAATAATTATAGTTAAAATATTTTTAACTAATATTTTTTTACTCTTAAAGTTCCATGAAATGATCATTATAGAGGAAATTTGTAAACCTGGTTCTGATGGTATTATTTGGGGATTAGTTGGAGGAATTTCTATCGGTTTACCTCCTATTTTAAAATTCGCCAGCAGAGAATTATAATAAAAGTAATTATATTTTAATAACATCTTTAAAAATAAAAATTTTTTGATAATTTATATAAAACAGACATCAATTAAATTTATATAAATATTAAATTTTGGCCTATTTCTCATTTTTTATAATTATTTTTTAGATATATGAGACCTGTTTTAGAAGGTGATAAATTAATTTGTTTAGCTATTACCGAACCATGGGCAGGATCTGATGTTTCAGGAATAAGAACAAAAGCTATTCTTTCCGAAGATAAAACCCACTATGTTGTAACCGGTATGAAAAAATTCATTACCACAGGTAAAAAATATATAATTACTTTTATTTATATATATATAATAAAATTTATATATATTTATTTATTTTTTTATTTTTATTTTAAAATAGCTATTTATAGTGACGCCTTTACCGTTGCCGTCAGAACTGGAGGACCCGGACATGGAGGAATAAGTTTATTAGTTATTGATGCAAAAACTCCTGGTGTTAAAGTAAGAAAAATGAAAATGTAAGGTGTTTGGTGTAGTGGAACCTCATTTATTACTTTTGATGAAGTTAAAGTCCCTGTTTCCTAGTTAATTGGATAAGTAATTTAATAATTATAGATAAAAACACTTTTAAATAAAAAAATAATAATTAAAAATTTGAGTAATTTTTTAGAATTTTTAAATTTTTAAAATAATGTTTATATATTTTTCAGGAAGGACAAGGATTCAATTACATTATGTAAAATTTTAATCACGAGAGATTGACATTATGTGTAGAATCCTTAGCTTTAGCCAGAGTTGCTTATGAAGAATCTATGTCTTATGCTCACAAAAGAAAAACTTTTGGAAAAACACTAATTAGTCACCCTGTAAATATTATTTGTTTTTTAACAAAAAAAATAAAAAATTATAAATGATTTAATATTTAAATTTTATTTATTAATTAATAGGTCATCAGAAATAAAATTGCCCATATGGTAAGATAAATTGAGTCCGCTTATGCTTTAATGGAATAAGTTATTTATAATTTCGATACCATGAATGAAAAACAATCAAATTCTTAACTAGCTGGAACTATTGCCATATTAAAAGCCCATACCACATAAGTATAAAAAAAATATTTATAAAAAATATTATTAATACAATAAAAAATCATTTATTTTTTAATTTTTGCATAAAAAATAAAATTATCATTTTTTAATTTTATTACATATATATTAATAATTTTATTAATAAATTTAATTAACATATATAACCTTAAAAATATTTAATTTTATTTAAATTTATAGGTTTTAGAAAATGTAGCTACTGAAGCAGTTCAAATCCACGGAGGGCAAGGTTACACCAGAGGAGCATTAGGTGGAAAAGTTGAAAGAATATACAGAGATACCAAAGCCATGACATAAGGAGGGGGAACTCCTGAAATTTTATACGATTTAGGAGTAAGATAAGCCTCTAAATTGATGCCTTAACCTAGATTATGATTTAAAAAATTATTCATACTAAAATCATTTTAATAAAAATTTAAAATTTTTTTTTTTTATTGTCTTATACTGTACTATTAGATAATATTAATGTATCTTGTTATAAATAAAAAAAAAATTAAAAACATTCTTGAAAAAAATATATATTTTAATATTTATTAATATGAATAATATTTCTTAATTTAAAATGGTTGTAACTTTACTAAAATATATTTATACTTCTAAATATCTATTTAATTAAAGTTTTGTAATTAAAAATATTTGGTTTTTAAATATTTAACGTTTATTAATTTAAATTAATAATTTATTTTAGTAAATGATATGTATTTATTTATTCTGCACTTTCCTTAAATAATAATAGGTTATATTATAAAATTATATTAATAAATTTAATTAAACTATATTAATAAACTAAATATTTATAATATTTAAGGTTTATATAAAATTATTTAAAATTAATTATTTATCTAAGTAATTATTTTATTTTGATTAAATATTTTAAATTTTTTATTCTTTAAATTAAATTAAATTTATCTTTAAATTTTTAATATTTATTTTTTCCTTTATAAATCATTTATTACAATTAAAACTATTTATTTATATTTAAAATTTAAATTATTATTTATAATAAAAATATACAAAATCAATTAAATTAATGCCTTTTTTAAGGTATTTTGAAAGAGCAATATAATTTATCACTTACGTAAAATTCTGTAAATAAATTTTCGTAAGAACTGTACTATAGGTTTGGAATAATTGGAAAATATTTAATTTTATTAATAAATCATTATTAATATTAAATAAAAACACATGCCTATATCTTCCAGATCTTAAAGTGTATTTTAAAAACTAATAACTTATTTTGTGTGACAAATTATAGTCTCTCTCTAATTTTGTATAAGTAAAGAAAGAGGAATACATTTATTCCAAAAGTATTTTTTTTTTTTTGTTGTTCTTTATTTAAATTATTTTAATTTTGTTTTATGTAATTTATTAAATGATATTTTCGTTAATATTTTTCAAATTAATTTAAGTATATACAAATTATTAAACCTATTTTAATTAATATTTAATATTTATAAAACAATAAATACAAGCCATTATATATACTATATAAGAACCAATTTTCATATATTATAATAAAATAATATAAATTAAATAATAAACGATTAAAATTACTTAACAAAATAATTTAATATATGATATTTTAATTTTAATTAATATTTACAAATCTAGTCTATATATATTTATTTTTAAATTGCTGATAATTAGATTAATCAAATTATTAAATCATTTAGCCTTCTTAATGTTATTATATTAGTTCATGTTTTAATACAATTTTTATTTATATTAATACTCGTTCATTAATTTTTAATTTAAACCTAAAAAAGATATAATAAAAAAATTTTTACTTTATTTTGTTTTATTTAATTTATAATTTTAATATAATAATTACAATTAATATTTATATTTATTACTAGAATTAGATCTACCATGATAATTAGGTAATATTTTCAAATTTAATTTCGGAACAGATTTTTTAGGCTTGGTGGCTTAATTTTCAATAATATACTTACTTTCTTAATCATTTTTAACTTCATCTTAAAGTGACCAACTTCTGTCTAATAAAAATTATAATTAAAGATTTTAAATAAAAGCATTCTTTTAATAAAATTTAATAATCTTTTAAATAATAATATTTTATTATCATTTATTTACTTTTTTAATTTTAAGCTTAACAGTTATTAAACATATTTGTATAGTGTCCACTTTCAATAATTTGCTAATTTTATTAAATTTATGGATTAAATTATACCTAATTTTTATTATTTTGTATAACATCTTCTTTTGAACTCAAAGGCATTTCAGTTATTCTGGAAAGTTGATTTTATTCTTAAATATTATTAAGTTTTTAATTTTAGTTTTCAACATTTTATTATGTTTCGCTTATTTATTTATTTTTTGCATTTTACTAGTTAAATTACTCCTTGTCACTAACTTGTTTATCATTTAAATTTTTACTAGAATCATTGTTAATTTCTTATTTTAAGTATTAATTCGGATTTATAGTTTATTATGTAAAAATCCTGTAATTTCTATAATTATTCTAATTATTCTAGTTATTTACCTAAATTTATTTATCCAAAATTTATGAATTTTCCATTTTTTAATTTTGTTTTAAATTGTTTCCTATTTCTGTAAAACATTTATATTATTTTTTACCCTTATCTAACTCAATCTCATCTTTATTATCTTATTTGTTCTAGCTTAAATTTTATTTTTATTAACCAGTTGTTTATAAATTAGGAATTAATACAGGTACTTTGTTAATATTCTAATTAATCGGAGTTTAAAAATTTATATCTTTCCCAGATAAAAAATCTAAATTAGGCTAATTAATTTTATCCTATTACAACTAAATAGCATTAATTTTATTAAACTCTATCTTTTTATTACTGTCATATGGATTTGCTTATATATTTTTATTTGCATAATTATTATTATCTATATTAAAATTTTAATTTGTAATATTTTAATTGGTAAATTCAGACAAAGATCTGTTTTATTTATATAAATTTTATTAAGATTGAGATGGATTTGGTACTTTAATATAAGTTTGCAATTATGACTAATTCTAATAAGATTAGCTCACAATTTTTTGGTTGTTTTTGTACTTATATTTTTATATGGGAGAATTTTCAAATTATTATTCCTTTTATTATATTTTTGAATTATTGTTTTATTGGTTAACTTCCGGCTGAGTTTGGTTAATGTTTTATTTATTTTTATTTGATAAAAGTTAGGAATTATGAAATCTTATAAAATTAGATTAGTCATCAGTACTGGCAGAATACTGAACATTACTTGGAGATCCATTTTCTTTATTGTTACTATTATTATTCTAGACATTAATTTTCCCTTATTACAAAATATTTTTGTCTTAAAAATTATTACTTTAATCTTAAAATTGTATTTTTTTTCCTAATTCATTTGATTAATCTTTTTAATTTACTGTTACCAAGGTATTATTTCCTAATGAATCTTTTTAAATTTAATTTGGCCTATATAAATTGTGATCTTAATTTTCAAAATATACTAACCTATTTGATAAATCGATATTTTCCAACTCAAGTTATTGTATCTTAGATTTTTATTCTTAAATTATTTTATTGGCTTGATTTAATTTATCCTATAGGTCTCTATATAAAATAATTTCAAATTAATTTTAAATATTGAATTAAAAAAAAAAATAATAAAAAAAATGTTATAAAATATAACCTTATCGATACAGTTTCTTAATCGAAATTCATAGAAAAAAAAGGTTTATTATCATAGACTTTATCCACAGATTAACTACTTTAGACACTATTTTAAACCTAGCCCTAATAAGTAGAAAAACTATTCTCTTATAAACTTTAATTTAACTTATTTTTAAGAATTTTAGCTTATGATATCCCTTTAGGTTTTTGTGTTTATTAAGCTTATATATTTAAAGTTGTTTACAAATTCTGAGTGTTTCTAGTATCTTTCGTGCAATTTAAAAAATTTATGCTAGAAATTCCAATATTTATATCATTATTATTATTATTTTTATTATTATTTATATTTGTTTTTAGGAATTCTTTAGACAAGTTACCAGAAAATTATTAATACTAATGATAATTTATCTATTTCTCGTAATGAACATTTTATCTTTAATTATCGTTATTTGTAGCTTAATTCTTTTTAAAATTTAAGTCATTTTTATCCTAAATACTTTGAGAGCCATAATTTAAATGTGTGTTTTTACTCAAATTTTCTATTTTTAAAAAAATTAAGTTATTATATTTTATATTTAATTTTATTATTAAAATTTATTTAATTTATACCTTATATTTAATGAGTTTAAAAATTATGTAGCTGGTTTATTTTAGGTGTTTCTCTTGAAGATACATCATATAAACTTGTGCCATCATTTTCACATTCAAAATTTTATTCTTATTCTTTTTGCTTAAATTAACTTTGATTTGTATTTTATTATTACTTTTCTTCTTTAATAAATTATTGCTCATTTATTTATTAAATAAAGTTATTTTAAGAATTTTAAGTTTATGTTATTAACCTTCCATTTTAATAAGTCTACATCATTGGCTTATTTTCACCTTCTGCAATAATATAAATTTAAATATTTTTTTTAGTATAAATAAAGTATTGATATATACCGTTTTCTATGCAACTTTATAAAATTTTTATATACTCATTTTTTTCTAATAATCTTTCAAATAAATTTTTAATACAACTAATTTTCGATTCTTTTTCTTCTCTACCAAATCCTATTTTTTTCATTATATTATTATTTTTATATGTTTCAATAATTTAAAGATAATATTTAAAATAAAGAAAAAAATTTTATATAAAAAGAGTTATATTCTATTTAATAATTACCATGTATTTCTTAGTTTTGATAGTTAAAAATTGTTTCATAACTGTGTTTTAAATTATTTTAAATATTAATAAAATTTAGATAATTCATTAATTTAAATAATTTTTTACCATTTAAAGCCAACCATTTTATTATTTTCATTAATTTATATACTAGATTTTTCTTTAAAAGTTTGATAAATTTTTAAAATAATAGACTCATTTTAAGTGCTTAAATGAGTTTTTAATTGATTTACAGATTAAATATGGGATTAATCGCTCATTGTAAAATTTTATGTGTTTTTAGTTTTTTAAATTTTTTTTATTTTGTTTTTTTATTTTTATTAAAATGAATTTTATTATTTTTTGTGGTTTATTTTATTAATAATATTAATTTTTATTAAATAAAATTTATCATTTTTATATTTCCCACTTAAAATTTTATTTAATCACTTCTAACAGAATTTTGGACTGAAAATAAAATCAAACATTAATCAAATATTATATATGTATCATTTGATTATAGATTTTAGAAATTTCACCTTTTATATATATACTTAGCATTTATAAAAAAGTAATTTGCAGAATATTTTTATATTTAAATCTTATAAAAGAATTAAATGTAAAAAAAATATAATAATTTATAAAAATTATTCAGTTTTTGTCTTATTGCTACCAACTATCTTAATTATCTTTATTAATAAGTATTTATATAATTGGGAAAAATTGATTTAAAATAATATAATAACATTAATTTTACTTTATCTAAATGGATTTTTTTATAACTAACTAAAATTTTTCTCCTATTTTTATATTTATACTTCTTTATCAACCTAATCAGCTTAAATTATATTGAAAAAATTTTGAATTATTTCACTTTCAGTTGCTTTTCTAAAAAAATAATTATATTTTAAATATTTTTTTCATTAAATATATAAAATTTATAATATAGTAAATTTAAAACAATTTTTTATAACTTACTCTAATAATTTAACAACTGTAATTCTAACATCAACGTTAAATGTTTTATTAACAAATTCTTATATATCATTTGTATTTATTTCTTCTTGACTGATAGAAAATATTTTTTAAGTGGCACTTAAGCAACTATAAATCATAAATTCAATATCAACTAATGCTAAACTGTCCAATTCATTAAAATCGAATAAATCAAATAAAACTAAAATCAATAAATATAAAAAAATTAAAAATAATATCATGTATTTTTAAATTTATTTTCTTTTATTTTAATTTTTAATTCTATCACATTTTTATATATGTATAAATAATGATATTACATCTAATTTTATCTTCAAATTTTGTGTCTGAAAATAAAGTTATACCAGAAAATAACTCCAAAGAATCTATTAACCCATTATTATCGGTATCCCAAATTACAAAGGCACTTTCAGATAATCCAAAAATATGTTCAAATTCACTTAAATCCATAGAAAAATTATCACAAATACTTTTAAAAGAAGCATGATAATCTCTAACCCTTGACAATGGAACTAAAAAATTATTATCATATATAAAAATTTTTTTATATATTTAAATAACATATTATTGTTTATAGATATATGAAAAATATAATATTTATTTTTTTATTTATTTTAATAGATACTGTAACTTAAGCTTTAAAAAATATGTAATATTATCATTAATTTTATTTTTATATTTGTATATTTAAGTTTTTACCATTTAATAAATTATTCGTGTTTTTTCTGAAAGTATTGTTTTTTATGACTGTTACTTGATTTCCCATTTTTTATTTGTTATTTTTAAATTTATTAGATTATTAGAAAAATTAATTTTTAAAATAAACAAACTAATACATTCTTGTTTTGGAATAAACAAGAATAACTAAAAAATATTTAATTTTAGTATTCTTTATTAAAATTAATTATATTAAATTAAATATGAAAAAGTATAATATATAATTAATTACTTTTATAATTAATTATTAATCTTAGTGCTAATATAATTTAAACATATTAAACCATTTAAATAGCTATTAATTCTTAATTGAAATCCTAAAAATATTTTTATTTTCTCTCTTTCTTTTTTTTTATATTTATATATATTAAATTTCATATTGTAGTAATTTTATCTAAAATAGGTTATTCTTTTTATATTTTAGCTTCATCTGCTTACTCTTATGAAATGGAGCTTTAATTATCAAAGCAAGAATCAGATTTTTATTGACATATTGAGCTAGATTTTGAATTAGAATTAGACCCTGAATAAGAACTTTTATCTTCATTATACTAACCTTTACTTTATATCATGAGTAAACTTTATTTTTTAATATTGTCTAATTAAAATTTTTTTATATGACTTTTATTTTCATTTTTTTCATTATTATTGCATTTATTTTACTCGTATTCTTCAAATTATTATGAATCTGGTAAAGCAACTGAAGTTAAAAATTAAATCTAAACTGAAGCTTTTTTTTTTCTCAAAATAACAGATTTTTTACTTAAAGAAATTCTTATATTATTCATAGAGTTAGACCGTTTTCTAACTTCTATTCCCATATTTTCAGCATCGTCAGAATCATTATCATTTTTGATTTATTGAATATTTTATAAAATTTCTTATTATTATTAATTTTTAAATTACACTTATTCTTAGAAATTTTATTCTTTGACTTATTTTTAAAGTTATTGATTTTATTACTATTACAAAGTATTCACGTTTTATCCTATTAATCTAAATGCATTAATAGGTGTCAAATCTGATATTTGCTAAAATTTAGCTTATTTTTCGCTATTATTATTTATAACAACTTCATCTTTAAAATCAGTAAAAGCGTCTTTAAAATTTTAAATATTTTCTTCATTTTCTTAATCACTCAAATTCATATCACTTTCAAGTCCATCAAATTAAATGCCTTGAATTTCTGTGGTTTTCTTTCTTTTAAATTTACCATTTAATTCGCTTGTTTCATTATTTAATTTATTTAAATAATTTTTGGGGCTATTTTCTATCGAGTTGTTTTTTGAAAACATGTTTTATATTTATTAATAATAAGAAATCATTTTTTTCTCGCTTAAGCTATATCTATCGTGCAAAATTAAAGAATTATACCGTTTTCTGTGTGGAGACTCGAAAAAATTTTAAGCCTCCATATCAAATTTACAATCATCTTATTTTTTACTATATTTACTTTATAATTAAATGCCATCATTTATTTTATTATTAAATTGCTAATTATTTTAAAATTTTTCGTCAACAGCATCCTAAGACATAATTTAACTCCCCAATTAACTGTTTAATTTATTATCTGAATTAGCTAAAGATGATATTTATTTTAGACTATCAATTGTTTTATTAAATTATTTAATATGATTAAAAATCCCAAAAGTTTTTCTTTTTTCTAATGGTTTAATTATTCCCTTATAAAATAATAAATATAATATTATCTAAACAAAATTATATAAAAAACTAATAATTATCAGTAAATTATTTTTACTAATTCTTAAAATGCACCATACTTAGTCAATAATTTCTGCAAATTACTCTTCATATTTTAAAAAGCCAAATCAGTCAATGGCGAAGAATTTTATTTTTTAGTAATAAAAGGGTGTAACAAAGCTTTGTTTATGGTTGGCCTATTTTTTGGATTTTTTTATAATAAAAGGCTAATCAATTGCTTCGCATCTTTAGAAATATTGTCCCAAACAGGTCCTGCCAATTTTACTTCATCATTTTATATTTTATAAATTAAATCTTTAACATATTCACTTTCAAAGGGTTAGACTCCACTTAACATGCAGTATAAAACTACACCTGCGGACCATAAATCGACTCCTTAATTGTATTAACCATCAAAAACTTCCTAAATTAAAAATAATTTATTTAATTAATATTAAGATTATCTTATAAATTTATTAAATTATTATTTTATAAAGCATCCTATTTAAATTTTATTAAAAATTAATTTTATCAAAAAAATAAAAAAATATTATTTTAATTACCGGAGCTGTAAAGGCAACTGTACCTGTATATGTCCACATTTTAACTGTATCTTATTGATCAAATAGTGTTTTCTTCTTATTTTCTCCAAATTTACTAATATTAAAATCAGTAATTTTTACACAAAGACCTAAAATAAAATTAAGTAAATAGATAAATTTTTTATATATATCACAAAAATTAGAAAATAATTTTCCAAAAAAAAAATGATATAAAAAAGCAATTTTATTTTTCTAATTAAATAGTAATTCTATTTTTATTTAAACCCTAAAAATGTATAACAAACTTTTTAATTTTAATTTTTTTTTCTAAATTTACCATCCTCATTCACCAAAATATTATTAGGCTTCAAATCTCTATGACAAACTCCCTATTCGTGCATATATTTTATCCCTAACAAAATCTACTTAAAAATGTTACTTGCAATATTTTCATTAAATGATTTAATTCTATGAATAACAGAAAACATTTGCTTAGCAGCTATATACTCCATAATAGTATAAATTTTTTCATTATTAGTATCTATATGTAACTCATATACCTTGACAATATTAGGGTGTTCCAGTTTCTTACAATTTAAAAATTCTTCTATAATTTAATTAACTTTTTCCTCGTCATTTGTGTGCACCATTTTACTTGCAAAATATTTGTTATTCGAAATTTTTTACACTTTTTTCACTTGTCCCACACACCCTTCTCCCAAAATATTCAACTCTAAATACTGTTCTTCGTAATTTTTGTCGTAAAATATACATTATTCTTCTAATTTTTCTCTTCTTAACTGCTCTTCTTCCGAAATTTTTAAATGCATATTTGTTTCTATGTTTAATTGTTCCTTCAATTTTTCGATTTTTCTCCTTCTTTTCTCCATTTATCAAAAAAAAAAATTTTATTTAAAAAATTTATATAAATATTTTATAAAGGTCTGGATTTTCTTTTTTAAGAATTTAAAATTTTATAGAAAAATCTATTAAGCAAAATTATTAAACTTTTTAATAGTTTTTATTTAATTTAATTTTGTTTTGTTTTTTTATGTATTTTTATTAATTATAAAATGTATTGTGTTATATTGAAATTAATTAATAATTTTCTAATTAATTGAATATTTTATTAAATTTAATATACCAAAAAATAATTTTTTATGTTATTCTAATTATTATTTTAGAAAATTGTATTGGAAGAAATTATAATCAAAAATTTAAATAGTTTTTTATTTTCTATCACAATAAAAGTAATTTATCTTTCAATATTAGTATAAAGTAATCTTTAATAATGATGAAATATTATTTCAAATTTAATAAAGAATATATTAATATATTACACAGTTTTAAAAATTATTTAATTACATCTTTATTAGTTATTAAAAATTTTATTACAAAATTCTTTTGATCTATTATATGTAAGATTTACGATTTTTATTATTCTAAATTATACTAAAAGTATACTAAAAATAATAGAAATTTATTTTATATATAATATCTATTTTATATTTATATTTATTTTATCCTCATATTTTTTTGAAACAAAATATGTGATACTCATGATTTAATAAGAATAAACTACAATATAAATTTTAATACAGGGTTTTCCTGAAAAATAAATAATTTGGTAACTTTTTCAGATTTTTCACATATATTTAAATATCCATTATTCCACATAAATTTAATACAAGTTTTATTGTTACTTTTTTTATGGATAAAAAATGAATTTTTACGCTTTTTATTTAATTAAAAGGTATAAAGTAATAAGTAAAAAAAAATTAAAATATTACCCCAAACTTAAAATAAAATTTCAAGTTAAATTAATTAATTAAATATGTACAGAAATGGAATTTAATAAATTGTTTTAAAAATTTTAATTTTTTTTTTTTATTATAAAAATTAATGAAACCTTTGCGTTTTGCTCTTTTATTTTTGACCTAAGATTCTTTATATTGATCAAAGTCCAAAATATAAGGCTGCGATGAAAAATTGAACGATTACGATTTTCGTGATTATAAAGAAATTGCATTTTTTTTTTATAATCGATTTAATTTCGATAATTGGATAATTTTTCAAACTATAAAAGGATAATTAATAAAATTTTAAATAAACATATTTAAATTTTATCATTTTGATATCAAAATTGCCAAATTTTTTAAAAATAGGAATTTAAATTTGTAAAATATCTAAATTTAAAAATTTTAGGAAAAAATAAAATAAAAATATAAATGATGGATTTAAAGCTAAATTTATATTTAAAAATTTAATAAACTTTAATAATGTAATATAAAAGAATGTTTTTACATATTTATTTTCTAAAAATTTAACAAAATATTCTTGCAAATAAATTAAATAAATATTATTATGTTAATAAATTATTGATTTAAATATTAATGATATATAAAAAATTAGAAGTTTTTCGATGCAAACGCGATTTTTTTCAAAATCGATGAAAACCCTGTAGTCTAAGGCAAATTAAAATAAAATATTAATTAAAAAAAAATTAATTTAGATAATAAAAAAAAAAAATGGTTATTGTAAT
>LDAU01000037.1:0-25015 GCA_001447515.1 Pseudocohnilembus persalinus
TAAGAGTTGTTCCTTTCTCTTCTAAAAAGAAAAGAATGTCACTTATTTATAGATTAAATGAAACAACTTACAGAGTTTTTGTTAAAGGAGCTCCTGACTGGTTACATTAATACACTACAAGTTATTTAGATAAATTCGGAAATATTTAACAAATTAACGAAGATTTTGAAAATTCCAGAGATAAATAAATTAAAAACTACGCTGATCACGCTTTAAGAACTTTATTATTATGTTATAAAGATGTTCCTGTTAACGAATTGAACGCTGATGTAGAAGATTTAGAATATTTAGAAACTTAATTAGAAAAATAATTAATTGTTATTGGAGTAGTTGGAATCTAAGACCCTCTCAGACCCGAAGTAGAAGGAGCCGTTAGAACTTGCCAAAATGCTGGAGTAACTGTTAGAGTGTTTACTGGTGATTCTGCTGATAGGTATATTATAAATTTGATTATGAAAATTTGTAAAAATAAAAATTAAATATAATTTACATTAAAATTAATATTTTTACTCTATTCTCAGCTATTATGTTTTATGAAATAACCTTTAATTATACATAAAGTGCTATAGCTATTTCTAAAAATGCTGGAATTATTGAAAAAAATTATGATCCAAATTTAGATAAACACGTTGTTATGACCGGTCCTGAATTTAGTGAATTCGTAGGAGGAAGAAAAGAAATTAAAGACGATAAAGGAAAAATTATTAAATACGAAATTGGAAATTTAGAAAAATTCAAAATTGTTTACGAAAAAACAAGAGTTATAGCCAGATCTAGTCCCGAAGACAAATATTTATTAGTCACTGGAATTAGATAATTAGGACACGTTGTAGCTGTTACTGGAGATGGAACTAATGACGCCCCTGCTTTAAAAAAAGCTGATGTTGGATTTGCGTGGAATATATAAGGAACTTAAGTAATTTTTATTTTATTTCGTTATTTATATTTTTTTTTATTATTAATAAATAAAAGTCAAACATCAATTTTTATTTAAGGTTGCTAAAGAAGCTTCTGATATTATTGTATTGAACGATAGCTTCAATAGCATAGTGGCTGCTATTTTGTAGGGAAAACATAATTTAGACTGTATAAGAAAATTCTTATATTTTTAAGTTGTTTTAAACATAGTTGCGTAAAAATTATAATTAAATTATGATATAAAAATAGAGATGTGCATATAATTTAAAAATTAATAAAAATAAGTTTGGTAAAAAGCATATTATATGTCATGCTATGCCGCTTTTTTAATATATAGGATGCTATAAATCCAACGTTAAAATATATAAATTTCATATAAAGGCGAAATAATAAAAAAATATTTTAATTAAAATTATAAATTATATATTTTAATTTCATTTAAAATATTATACTTTTAATTTTTAATAATCTTAATTTTATAATATATAATTTATTGAATAATTTTTATATTACAGCATTTTGATGGTTACTTTAAGTGCAATAGCTTTAAGAGAATCACCTTTAGGCTTACTTTAAGTAGTTTGGATTAATGTTTTTGTTAGTTCTTTTATAATTTATGCTTAAATATGGGAAAAACCATAGGAATCATTGATAAAAACGTAATAATAAATTTTTAAGAAATCATTTTTTATGTATAATGAAATTATTAAAATTATTTTTATTAGAAAACCTTAGGGAAAATTCGAAGCCATGATTACTCCTAACATGTGGAGAAATATTATAGGATAAGGAATCTGGTAAATTTTCGTTTTACTTGTAGTTTTATTCAAAGGAGCTGAAATTTTCTCAATTCCTACTGGAATTCACAATGAACACTGGACCTAAGAAAATGAATAACATTATACAATTTTCTTCAATATTTTTGTATACATGCAAGTTTTCAACGAAATTAACGCCAGAAAATTGAATAAAGAAGAAAAAAATGTATTCTCCGGATTTTTCATCAACCCCTTTTTCTTGATTGTCATAATTTTCACCATTTTCGTTTAAATTTTATTAACTACCTATGGAGGATTAGCTGCCGGGTATAAAATTAATTTATAATAATATCTATGAATATATTTCCTAATTTAATTTTTAAAATCTAAACATTTATTAAAATAATAATAGATGTTCTGATTTAACTATGCACCAACATATTGTATGTTTGGTCATTGGAGCTTCTAGTTTAATAGTAGGATACTTAATTAAATTGTTACCAGAAGCTTGTTTTAACTCAATTTTTCTATTCAGAAATTTTGAAAAAGAAGGAGAAGAAGAAAAATAAGATAGTCAATTTAAATTGGAGTCATCAAAAGATAAAAATATTTGATTAATTTAAAATTTTCATATTATTATAATGAATTTATTTAAACTTAAAACAACCTAGTTATATTTTTAATACAATTTTAAATTCGATCTTTATAAGTAATTAAATGTCACCGGTAAAAACTAGATTCACGTATTATAAAACATAAAATTTATTAAATAAATAAAAAATAAAAACAAAATAAAATTTATCTCTGTATAACTACTAAAGAATACCAATTAAAATAAAGTAAATTATTAAAAATAAAAGTTTACAAAAAAAAAAAAAAAATTATACAACGCCAAATATGTAAAACTAAAATTAAAATTAAAACCAATACAATCCTCAATACTAATAATAATAAGTTATTGACTATAGCGATTAAAAAATTTTTTGCTAAAAACATTAAAAATAAGAATTTACATAAGTGTGTTATACATGTTAAATTCCACTTTGTAATAATTGCATGAAAGAACATTCTACTCACCAAATAATATCACCTGAAAGACACATATAATAAATTTCCCAAAAATGTTAATAAGTAAAATAATATTACTATATAAAAATTTTTTAATATATCTAAAATATAGAAATTTTTTCTATAGTATATATATTTATTATTAAAATATTATATTATTAAGTTTGTAAAATGGTTGATATTTTTTTATGGAATATGTTAATTTTTTACAATTGATTTTTATTTATAAACTTTTAGATGGAGCCTACCTTTTAAGCTTATTTAAATACTTTAGGAACTTTGAATTTGAAATAAACAGAAGAAATTTTCGAGAGGAAAATTCAAGCAATTCATTAGGCAAAATAAGACTTTATGAACTTGGTAGATGAATATTTTGAAGATGTTTTAAATACTTATTCGCATTTATGTTCTAAAGTAAAATAAAATCGAAAAATATTAGCATTATATTATAAAGATATACTTCATTTTAAATATAAATATAGATGTTTAAATATTTTTATTTTTATAATAATAACATATATATTTTTATACAAGTTTCCTAGTAAAGAAAGCCAAATACTTTTATCGTAGAAAATCTAGAATATTTTATATAATTTTAAATCAATTAAAACTGAATTATTGTAATAAAAAAATGTAAGTTATAATGTAGCTCAATTTTATGAAAGCAATTATTCTGAATTAATAGAACAAGTGTAAAAAGAGGTTAATAATTTAGAATCTGCTTAATAAACGACACATAAATAAATTGATGAGTCATAATTTCCCGATTTTTAGATTAATAAAAAATGTTTAGAAAAAATAATGATAGATTTAATGAATTACATGACTCCAGTTTACACAGGGGAAATTCCTAGTTCTGATATTGTAAAACCAAAAATTACTTAATAAAATTACTACAGTAACAAAATGGAAGCTAGCTTACCTATACTTGACGACTAAAATGGGAAAATAATATTTCATAATATCGAAAAAAAATAAAACTTAATATAAGAAATTAATATGAAGCCATTAATTTCTGAGTTACCATATTAGCCATCTTATATATAATTGCCAGATAATACTGTTTTCTTTTGTGGAGGTGTGGACAAAAAAGGTAATTTAATATTTATATATTATTTAATTATATACATATATACATATAATATAGACTGAAATATCAAAGAGATAAATTAAAAAAATTTACTTATTAAATAATTAATCTAAATATAAATATGTCTAATAAGGAAAAAAAAAACCTGCTTATAATTTTTATATTATATTTTATGTAATAAAAAATTTTACTCTATATTTAAAATTTCTTTATTAAATAATCCCATGATTTTAAAATTCCATAATTTATATATAAATAAAAATGATTAGAAAGTTAACATATAATATAAAAATATATGTAATAATATAAAATATATATATTTTTTAGGACTTTCAAAATAATTTTAATATATATTAATTAATTTTATTAATTTTTACCATTTTAGGGAAAATTTTAGGAAAAGCTTTTATATGTAACTTAAGTGATGGTTCTTGTAGTGTTTTACAAGATATGCTTGTAAAGAGGTGTGGACATTCTTTAGTTTATGTTCCCTCTCCCGAAACTAATTTAATGCCAGGAGATGAAATTGAATTATAAGAAATCGAAATGGTTTAATAATTATAAATGGGAGTAACTAATTATTAAACTTAATAATAAAATGAATTAAATAGATCAAAAAGTGGCTTCATATATGTTATCGGTGGAAGGACTAATAATAACACTAAAACTAAACTGTGCGAAAAATTTAACATAGAAAAAAAGTAATGGGTTAAAATAAGACCTCTTTAGTCAGCAAGATCTAGGGCTTCTACTTGTTTAGTTGATTAAAGGTATATTTATACTTTTTATGGAACTAATTCTTTTTAAAAGCCTAATACAAGTATAGAAAGGTAAAAATAAAAAATAATTTTATACTATTATTGAGGTATTTTAGTTAAATCAAATAATTAAAAAATTTATATAGGTACGATATTATGACGGATCAATGGAGATTTATAAGAGTTTAAAATCATTTACCAGTAATAAAATAATAAATTAAAAGCAAATATATTTACCATAAAAAAATTAAAAATATTTAAATATTTAAATAAGGGATTCGATATGACACATTCAGGAGCTGTATAAATTAACAAAAATTAAATAATGATATTGGGTGGTTTTAGGGAATCATTATTTTTTGACGGAGAAATTCTTTTCAATAGAAAAATATTCGCTTTTAATATCAAAGAATAAACTATTTCATAGTATGAAGACACTTTACCAAATGATTGTATTGTGTAAGGACAAGCCTTTATTCATTAAAACAAGGTATATATATAAGGCCATTAATTAAAAAAATCTGGAAAATAGGTCATAATGGATCTTTAAAATGCATAAATTTATTCTATTTCTAAGCAGGAATGTCAAATGGAAACAATTATCGATTTATAAGGAAAATATTTAAAAAATAATCAACAGGTTATGGTTTCTCAATAAGCACCATAATAAATATCCAATGATATTTAAAAATCTTATTAATAGTAACCTTATTAATCAAATACTTAATTTAGCAATGGTTAAGCTTAATAACAATTTTTTACCAAATCATAAAAATAATAAGCTGCCTAAATGTAGAATTTACCTACCCAATAATAATACAATTAATAGCCATAATTCCAATAATTAAAAACATCTCAAGGTTACTAAAACACCTAAAATTTCGGAAACTACGAAAATAACAATAAAAATTTTAACAATGTTAGTAACAATTACACCAATCACCTAGATAATGAATCTTATATTTTATAATAATAATAAATTTAGCAAAACATGTTACTTAAAAGTAAGCACCATACAGTAGCTGAATAACAAAATTATATTATTTAAAGTAAAAAAATTGATAATAATAATAACAATAGTAGATTTAATGAGTCATATTTTTCTAATTAACATAATGCTATTTCCCAGCCAGTTTAGCAAAAACCGTACTCACATTAATATAACTCGTAGAATAAGTGACAAATATATATAAAAAATATGTTTTTTTTTTCGTTTAAAAATAATTTATATTCATATATACTTATTTTTTATTTTTATATATATAGTTTTTTATTAGATAGTATAGTAAATTGTTTATATAAATTATTTTTATTTACATTTTAGTAAAAAAATAAAAGCTAAAAAAATGAAAATTATTATAAAAATAATTTTTTTTTTAACATATTTGAATATAAATAGCTTTAAATTATATATATAATAATTTATTATAATAATAAATGATTATTAGAGTACATATTTAATTTTTTAATTTTATATATTAATTAATTTTATATTTAACAAGTTTGTATTTAAAGCTTTTTTGATTAATATTAAATTTTTAATTAATATTTCAATTTATTAAAATTTATTATACTTCATTTTCAATTTTATTAAAAAATTTTTAATCAACCTGTTTTTGGTAAAAATTATTTACAAATTAGGACAATTTTAAAGGTTTTTTGGATTTATTCTTACGGAGTTTTAATTATTATAATTAAGGTATTTGATTAAAATTAAAATTAAATTAACATTAAGAATCTTATTATTATTATATTTATTACTAATTTTATAATTTTTAAGTTTCTCCAATTTATTAATTGAAATTTTAGTTTTAAAATTAATTATATTATTACAAGTTTTAGACATTATGCATGGAATTTTATTATTATTATATCTGATTTTTAGGTTACTATTCTTTGTTTGCATGATTTAAAGATAAAAATGAAAATGAACAATTATCTTATTCTTTTTTTTGCTCAGGTTATTGGCATTAATTTTATTTTTACTATTAATTCTGAGAAAGGGATTTTAAAAAGGCGTCCATATTAAAATCATCCATTTCATTTTAATACTATTATTACTATTATAATTATCTTTCTGATTATTATTAAGTATATGGAGTAAAATCAGATTAATAAGAAAAACAACTAGGTGTGGAATCTGCAGTGCTAAAAGACTATTACTTATATTATAAATTTTAAACACTATTATTATTATTCATATCTTAATTATTGACGAAATTTTCAGATCTAGCATTTAAATCAATGCTGCTTAAAGGAAGACTAGGGGGATAAACTTCACTTTCTATTTTTAAATTTGAAAAGAAAATTAATTACTATAAATTTATGTTTTAAATTTATTAAAATTGTATAAAATTTATGTTTTTCAAATTACATTCATTAAAAGAAAACATAGAGGAATAAGATATAGATCTGTTTTAATCTGCGTCAGAAAAACTTTAGCTTTACTATTATTATAATTATTATTAATTTTGTAAAAAACTCAATTATCCCTTATTATAATCGACAATTTAAGTCATTTATTATTATTAATCTAAATTCATATTAAAATTTTTTAATTAAGAAAAATCAAGATACTAAGAAAATTGATCTTGTTAGTTATTTTAAGATTTGTTTTTTTTTTCACTCTTATTATTCGAAAATTAAAGGAAGGTAGAAATTTAATTTTCTTTTTCGTACTGAGGGAAAAATTTACTGTCTTGAGAGATGTTTATGTTTTTTTTTTGGGCATTTTTATTTTAGCTACACAATAATTCTTCGTATAAATTTTGGAATTGATTTTAACCAAAAAGACAAAATTCTCCATTTTTTTATTTGCTTAAATTTAATTTTTATTCATCTATTTATTAGAAGTACTAGAAATTTTTTTAGGGAGAGTTTACCATTTGAATTAAATTGTGATTTAGTGGTTTTTGATTTTTGATATTTTTTTTTTGTTTTGATATTAATTTTATTTTGTTTTTTACTTTTTTTAATTTTATTTATAAAGAATATTAATAATTTTTATTTTGCGAAAATAATTTTATTGCTACTTATATTTTTCATAATAAAATGGAATAAATAAAGTTTGATTGTTACTTAGCGATTAATATGTATTTTTCTTATGGCTAGTTTTCCAACGTTTTTATAAATTTAATGCTCTAGTAAAAAATTATATATTTTTACGAATATTTTATGAATTATTCGTTGGCGCAATTGCATAAATATTATATTAATAAAATTTATTAAAATAATTAAAAAATAAAAAAATATATATTTTAAAAATAAATAATATTATAAGGTAAATTTTAAATTCTATAAAGTTTCAAGTAGGATTTTTAAAATATTTGAGTTAATATACTTTATAAATAAATCTTAGTTAGTTATAAAATATTTAACTATGTGAAAAAAATAATTAAAATATATAGAATCAAATAACTTCTTTAACCTTTAAATTAAAGTTTAGAATATATTAATTTTATTATTTAATAATAAAACTTATAATTCATAATTTTTATAAGTTTTAATAAAATATATTTATTTTTCAATAATTATTTTATTAAAAATTTAGGTAAACTTCTAATTATAATATACAAATTTAATATGATTAATAAACTAGAGGAAATAAATTCCTTATTTATGCATAAAAAATAACTTTTTCTATATGAGTTTCTATTTTTAAGGTTTGATAAATAATGCTTAAAAAATTTTAATTGGCCTAGGTTTTTTATTAAAAGAAATTGAATATTATGTTATATTAAAAGAAAAAAATATAATCAAATAAAAACATTATAATTAAATAAATTCTTCATTTAAGTACAATATTATTATAATACTTATTTAAAACATTTTATATATTAAAAAAAAAAAAAAAAAAAACCATACAATATTTTTCTCCCAAAAACAATTGAATCCACAAATAAAAATAAAAAAAAAATATATATATATAAATATATAAACAAACAAAAATTCAGAAAAATCAATAATAATAAAAAAATATTATACAATAAACATGTAAGTCTCCGAAGAAACCGTGCAGTGGCTAGAACAATTGGGGATAATAACTTTTTACGACGCTTAATAAACAGCAGATGACAGATACGAATTCATAAAATAAGTACAACAAAATTTCGAAAATGGTTTAAAATTCGCGAAAATTGCGAAGGCGATGTCTTTTCAGCAAGCTAAGGTTTAAAAGGCGCCTGAACAGCCCTTGCCGTAATTAGACGGCTTAAAAGAACTTTTTTCGCCTTCTGCAAAAATTTATAATTGGAATATTTTGGTTCAAGTTTTCAAAAAATTCAATGTAACAGTCGACGCTGATGTAAAATCTTTGATTATTGCTGGTGATTTAGAAATGATGTAGGAATTGCTAACTGAGTTAATGAGGGTTTATAAATCGTGGGGACCTTCGCAGGAAAATGCTAATAAATTTGGGTACAGTTAAAATGGAAAAAAATAGGGAAATAATTATTAAAATAAAGGAAGTAACTAGAACTCAAGTGAGTGTAAAAAAAAATATAAAGTTTTTATTTATACTCTTTTTTTTTAAAAAAAATCTTTATTATAAAAATTTATTGGAAATAATATATTTTAAATTGACTTAATTTTTCGTATTTAGATTAAGAAGTTATTGATTTAACCAAATTAGATATCACTAAAGATGTTTCAAGATCAAAATCTTGTTTAGAATTTTTTATTTTGATTTTGTCAAAGCATTTAGAATTAGATCCAAAGCAGGTAAAATTGATAAAAAAATGATTTAGCGTTCAGCATAAAATTAAATTTATAGCATTAAATTATTTCTTAAATATTAATTCATTAAAATAATTAACAATATTATGCATTTTTTTTATTAAATTTAAAATATTTACTAATTATTAAATTTTAAATATTAATTTTCTACAAAGACTGCCTCTTTATTTACTCATGGAAGCAAATATTTAGCCCATGTTTTAGTAAAAGGAGTAAAGGGATTATTTGACCCTATAATAGCTTTTTACACAGAAGTTTATAGTAATATAAATACTTTAGTAAGACTTTTTAACGAAGATAGTAGTCATAAATCCTTACATTTCTCTTTGGGAGCTCTTAAACCGGGTTTAGTTTCAAAAAGTTTCGAAGTGGCTGAATGGGCAGCCAGGTTATTTTCCAAATTAGCGTAAAAAATAAAAAAAATAAAAAAAATAAAAAATTAATATAAAATAAAATAAAATAAAAAATTAAAAATGCGAGACTATAGTATATATAAAATAAAAGAATTTTAAAATATTAATAAATGAAATAAAAAAAGTGTTAAATTTTATGTTAATATTAATTAATATTAATTTTAGTTTTGAATTTGGAGATAATATTTTATTAATGCATGCGTGGGAATGGTTTGTGGGAGCAGAAGGACAAGGACTTAATATGACTCTTTTAGGGCTAAAAAGACATCCCGACTTAAAATCTCTAATTGTTAGCACTTTATTATAATTTGCACGATTTAATTTCGTTGAACTTTTTACAACTCATTTAAAAAAAGCCTTATAAGATCCAAAGGATTTACTGGGTTGTTACACTCAATTACTGCCTTCTTTAATGGAATCCAAGTCCAGTAGAGAAGAAGTAATATACATTTTTTATACTATAAAAAAATATATAATAATTTATATTAAAATACTAAAAATATTATTTATATTATGATAAATTTATTTATTTATTTAGTTAATTTTATTATAAGTATAAGACTTGGACTTTAATATTAAAAATTAAATTAATATAAAATTTTTTTTAGATAATTTCAAACGGAATTTTAGACGATTGGGTAGATACGGGATTCGAAGCTTTGACTGACGAATTTAAAGGAAATGATTTAAAAATAAGTGCTTTAAATTATTTAGTTATGGTTTGGACCATATACCCTTCGAAAATCGAAGATTAAGAAATTAAAGCAAATAATTTGATTAATTATTTGGCAAAATCGGTTAGAGAAAAAAATCAGTCTATTTAATACACATCACTTGTTTTGCAATTTAAACTACTTTTACAATTTGGTCTTGAAAAAAATCCTTATGCACCTATAATTTATAAAACCTTAACTTTATCATTAATTGAAAATAGTGGTAATTCTTCTATGAGAGAGTTTTTATTGAATAATTTTATTACAATTTTTGAAACTTTAGGAAATATTCCTATGAATATTTTATTAGAACCATTTGTTAGACAAATTTAGGTTATGGATTAAAATTAATTCGTTTACAATATTTTTGACTTTAATTTTTTCACTTATATCGCAAAAAATGACAGGTTGTAGTTAAAAAATGCTATACAAATTTTAGATTTACTTGCAAAAGTATTTTTGAATAATATAGTTTACGCCTAGATTTGCATTTTACCTATTATGACAATTATTCAAAAAAATATAGAAATCGAAACCATGTAAGAATTTGTTATTAAATTCGTTAAAATTGCGTTAGCTATGTTTTTTGCCTCTGAAAAAAAGAAAAGACCTAAAGAAAAAATGCTTCCCCTTTATAATAATAAATCAGCTGCTTAATAAACTTAAATTAATCCGCAGGATTTGGACAATGAAATTTTAAATGCTTAAAAAAGGTCTTTGATAGTTTAAATAATTAAAAATATAGTTTAAGTTGGGAATTTCGAAATTAATGAAAAAATAAAACCTTTGGTGGCTCATACCAATATGTAAATTAAAAATTTCAGACACGCAGATAATAAAGGAATGATGGCAATTTTAGACAGTTTCGGAGATTCACAGTAAATTTTAAAAAAATACGAAGAAGAATTTAAAGAGCACTAAAAATTGTTGAAATAAGAAGAAAAAGAATCTATGGAAAAAGAATAAGTAAAATTTAATATATTTTAAAAAAAGTTTATTTATTAGATTTAAAATTTATATAATTTTATTTAAAAAATTAGGAACAGTTAGTTTAATCTATTGATTAATATAATTTTAATTAAAATGATGAAACCAAAAACGAAACAATTATGTTAATTGAAAAAAATTTAAGTAAATACGGGATTCCAAGATAACACGCTTAAATGACAAAAGATGAAGTAACAAGGTTGGCTTTATTGAGAAACCCTAAAGCTTCAAAAAAAACTTTAAATGAATTACAATAAATTAAAGAAAATTTTGCAAATAGACAGGAATTAAAATAAAAAATCAACGAAAAAAATTAATCTATAATAGAAGTAAGAAATAAAAATAACAGAACGACTTTGGCTAGAAGGGCAATGGAGTACGGGATTTCGAATTATAATTAAATTGATTAAAATACAGTTATGTTGTATGATTTAGGAAAAAGAGAATAGCAGTTGATTAGAGAGGGGAAAATGGGAATTCCCTAAATTGTAAAAAAAAAAAAAATTTAAAAAAATAAGATAAATAATAAAAATAATAAATTAAAGTTATATAAGATTAATAAAAATTTAAAATAAAATAAAATAAATAATTAAAATAATAAATTAAAGTTATATATGATTTGATAAAAATTTGAAATAAAATAAAAAATAAAAATAAATAAATTATATAAAAATAATTTGAAAAATATTAATTATTATTTTATTTTTAGGTTTTTATCGATTTGAGGTAAGAAGAACAAAGGGACTAAGAAATGACAGGTATTTTATTGAAAAAATATCATAAAGCTTTAAGGTATTTATTTTTGAAATATGCTAATTCTGGATTTAACATTAAAGAAAGACATTCAAAATAAAAAACATTTGATGAAATTTAATAAAATTCTTCATTAATTTCAACACCTGAATGTTGGAAGATGGTAATAAAATAATTTATATGTTAACAAATTATAATCGAATAAAATATTTTCGAAAAATAAATATAAAGAAAAAATAATTTCAGTTATTAAATTTTAAAAACTAAAAATTTATTTAACTATATTTTTTCCAAAGATTTAAGAATAAGGACTTAACAAACATAAGGGATAAGAAACAGTTTTTATAAAATAAGATTAATATTACAAAGAGCTAACTATTAACAGAGAAAGAATTAAGAAATCGAAGTTAATTCCTGAAAAAAAAATGTATGAAGTTTTGGTAGAAAGAGAATATGAAATGGTTACAACTTAAGAAAATTAGCAATTAATTTAAGTTACAAATTAAAATATGAATAAAATTTTAACTGAAAAATCAGGCGGTGTCGAGTAAAAATAAGAAAAAAATTCAAAATTATATTAGCACAGTAATGAAGACGCTAAAGGGGCTTCTACTAGTTAAAGAGGAAATTTAAAGGATTTGGCTAAAAGTCATTAAAATTTAAAAAAAACAGAAAATTAAAATCTTAGTTATGACGGCTTCGAATAGTATGTGATCTAAGTAATAAATAAAATAATTAATGAAAAAAAATATTTTTAAGTTTAAAAAATAATTTAATATAATAAAATAGTTTTATTTTTCTCTTAATTTAAATTATTTTTTTTAAATTTAATTTAAAAATGATATTTTTTTAATTAAAAAATTATTTTAGTTAGCTTTACATTTAAATTCCAAATTTCCCTCGGATTTAAGACATTTACCTTTAAGTTCTTCGATTCAATATATGTTTGATAGAATTAGAGATAGCTTTAAAGAGAGAAACCTTAATACGACTATTTTTGACAATCCTGAAGGATGTAAAATAATTAATAATTAAAAATAAAGTTACTTTTTTTATATTTAAATTTAAATTTAGTTTTAATTTAATTCTTTTATTTTTTATTTTTTAAGAATTTTTCGGTGATAAAGAAGTAATTGAGAAATTTAACGAAACTTTGGCTAAAGACCCAAATTATCCGTTACCTGAAGCCTATTATAAAAAAAAAGAAAAAGAAGTTAGTTTTTCGTATAAAATACCATAAATTCCAGGAGTTTCAGAAAGTTGGAAAGATTGTTATGAAATTATGAATGATATATTAAATAAAGTTGGGTAAATTAATAGAAAAAATAATAAATAATTTTTATATATTTAAAAATTTATTTTTACATATAAATTTAAATTTAGACAATAACTCGAAGGTTTTTTAATATCTAATATAATACTTTATTTTTTAATTTTTTCTTAATTCTTTAATTTTTTCTATATTTTTTATTATTTTTTTTATATTTTTTCAGGGTTTAAACAGTTGAACCTAAAAGTGAATCTAAAATGGTTTGGAGATGTTATCCCAAATACAACGATGGCATAAAAGCAAAGGCCTAATTTTACGACGTCCATTAAAAGCCTCAACTTCCTTATTACATGCAAAATAAACCGAAGACAACTCAAAGTGGAACCCCTGATTTAGGGAAAATTTTGAAAACCAGTGATGGAAGTTACGTTAAGCACATGAAAAGTAGAGGGGCTATGAGTTAAGAAAATTTATTCAGAATTTTGCCCGGTTCTACCTTTAACAGTCACTTGAAAAAATATGGGTCCAAAAAAAATTTGCAAATTAACAGCCAGCATAAATTGCCTTTGAGTATGAAACTTTAAATTTCTTAAATTGGTTATAAAGTAATAATTTATAAAATTTGATAAATATTTTTTGTATTTTTTTATTTATATTGATTAAATGTATATTTATTTATTTATTTTTTGTGGTTATTTTATAATTATTTTTAATATTTAATAAATATTTTATGTATTTTTTTTTTATATTGTATTATATATATTTTTATTTATTTTATATATTGTATTTTTTTAAAAATTTTTTTTATTATACTAGGACAGATGGACTGCCGAATAAGTTGGGTTTGTTTTAGATGATATGGTAAGATGTATAGAAGATTAAAATGTAAAATTTGTTGGAGATGGTTTATTCCGTCCAGATAATTAAGTTAAATTATTTAAAGAAATATAAAAATAAAAATAACTGGAGTAATATGAATAAAAAATGAAAAAGGCTTAAAGGCTTAAAAAATCAAATGTTGAAATTGATCATAATGGTAATTTTATTATATAATTAATTTTTAAATATAAAATTTTATTTTAAAAAGTACCTGAATAAATAATTTTTTAAAATTTTTTAGGAAGATAAATCGTAACAGAATAATAAAGAAAGGAATTCGAAGAAGTAAAGGCAAAAAGAGAAGAAGAAGAAAAAAAGAAAAAAGAAGAAGAAGAATAAAAAAAACAGTAGCAACTGAAAAAAGAGGAAGAAAAGAAAAAAAATAGGGAAAATTGGTTATAATAATAAAAAGAAAAAGCTTTATTAGCGATATAGGAAAAGCAGAGAAAAGAAAAAGAAGAAAAAGAGGCTAATGAAAGAAGAATAATGGAAATGAAATAAAAAAAAATAGAAGAATTTAAAGAGTTCAATCAGAGCAAAATTGAAAAATATGTAAAAAAATATATATAAAATCTAATTAATTAATTAAATTTATTTTTTATAAATATTAAATATATACATTAATAGATTTTAAATAAAAATATAATGCTTATAGAATTTTTTTAATATAATAAAAGACCGAAAATTTCAGCCAAATCTAGAACCAACGAAAATAATAGGAAGAAGAATAAAGAATTTAGAGAAGACAGTTAAAAGTAAAAAAAGAAAAGCTCTACAAAAAAATAATCACCGATGATAAAAAAAGAAAAGAATTCGAGTAAGAAACTGAAGAAAATTTGCGAAAATTGGCCGAAAATCCGGAATTTCAGGAAATTTTTAAAAAATACAGCTAATAAATAGAAAATCTGTTTAATTTATTGCTGAAATTTAACACTAGAAAATTAGAATAGTTAGATTTTGCCGACGAAATTAATTTAAAAACTTTTAACTGGTTTTGTTTCCATTTTGGACTTTATCCTGAAATTGTCCACTATTTAGACTCAGTTTTGATATTTAGGTCTTGTACTGTGTAAAAATAAGATGAATCTTTGAGGTCTAAAGGTAATTTTTAATATATTTTTTTTTTTAAATAATTATTGAAAATTTTTGATTTTATTTTATACATATATATATCTTTATATTTATTTTATCTCATCATTATATTAAATAATTATAAGATATTTACAATTTGGTAATGTTTTTAATTTTTTTATATTTTTAAGGAATCAATTTTGAGCTTTTTAAGTAAGCGTTGATAAGATTGGCTTGTAAAGGAAAATAAATTTTTAATCAATTTGCTTAAAATATAGGGAAAGAAGGAGATGAGTTGAATTAAACTAATATGAATAATTTGGTAAATAATAACTAAATTAATATCGATTAGTCGTAAATTAATAATCAGTCTTCTGTGATGGAAAATAATAATCCTGAAAATAAAGAACTTGAAAATAAAAATTATATGGAAAAATATGTAAAATTAGTAGATGATTATGGAAATATTTCAGAGTGTAATCCCTAAACTTTGGAATCTTTAATATTATATTTAGCTTTACCTGCTGATAAACAGGGAATGGATGAAAGATTTAGATAAATTTTAGAAGAAGGATATAAACCTGATTTAAGACAGAAAGCTAGTAATTTCATAAAATTTAATATTTATTTTAATTTAAAAACTAATAATTATTTATATTTATGATATAAATTGAAAAAATAGTTTTATCCTAAAAACTAAAGTAAGATCCTTTAAATTTTTCTAGAAATAATATTTCAATGTATTAGAAAAATCCAAATAAATCAATTTTGGGAGACATTAATGAAACATTCGAAGGTATTTTATTTTATAATTAATAATTTATTTAAAAAATAACATATTTAAATATTATTTAAATATACTAGGGGATTAATAAGAAAAAGAATAAGAAAATCAAGATAATATTATAAAAGAAGATACATAAGAATCAAAACAATAAGTCGAATAAAACTGAATATGATATATGTTTATTTCATAAAAATATATAATTTAAATATAAAAAGAAACTTTTATTAATTATTTATTTATTTTTTATTTTATATTATTAAATTCTTTAAAGTATATATTTTATGCGTGTATGTAATCAAAATTTATTCTAAAAATTATCATTCTTTTTTTTTAATTAAATCTATTTTAAGTATATTAAATATATATAACATATTAAAATATTTTTATTAAAATTGTTTACTTTCATATTTTTATTTTTATTATAATAATATTAATTATTTTTTTAATAATAATATTTTACAACTTTTAATAAAAATTTTTTGTATAAAAATAAAATAAAAAAATAAAAAAGAAAAAATAATTCACCAAAATGAGTTAATAACTTGATCAAAGCTAACAAAGTTATCAAAATATTTCCCAGCAAAATAGTAGGCCATAAACCTCTTAATCTTAGTAAATTAATTAATAATTACAAGAAGCAATTAACTAATTTCCGAGATAAAATGATCCTCGAAAATAATATCAAAAATTAGAAGAATTAAATGGTTTAGAAATTGATTAAGAGCTAGTGTGCGACCTGCCTGACCATAAAAAACAGCCAATTTTATTTATTTGTGTCAATGATAATTGTAGTGCTCCTAGAAAATTAGTAAAAAAAATTAATATAATATAAAAAAAAAGCTTAAAATTAAATAATATATATAAAAAATGATCATATAATTATAGATTATTAAATAAATATATATATTTATTTTTTTTATTTGAATGGAAATATAAAAACTTATTATTCATAAATTTTGGTTTTTTAATATATTTATATTTATTTTTATTCATTTTAATTGTATTATATTTTTTTAAATATTAGGTTTGTGGTTATTGTAATTAAATGCATGCTGATCATTTGACCAGTTTATAAAGAGTAGAGGAATTTAGAACAAAAGTAAATTAAGCAAGAGGAAATATGAATGAAAGTTTAGCAAATTTTACCAATGATTAAAAAAGAAATTTATTGGATTTAAGTTTATACGATTTTATAAAATTAAAACAATAAGACCTTATAAGATAATTTGAAACTTTTTTGAATTTATAGCACGATTAAATTTTGAAATTTATTGACGCTTCTACCGAAAATTATCTTTTTGAAGAATAAGAAGTAATAGCAAATATTGGGGGACTTTATGAAAATATAGAAAGAACTTTTGCCTCAAGTTGGCCGCTACTTTAAAATAAATAAATTAAAGAATTAATTAAATTTCACAATTAACACGAAGATTATATAAATCAAGTTGATAAATTGGATATAAGAAGAGGAGCTTTAAGCAAGGAAATGACTGAAACTTTAAATGATTATTTTTTATAAACAGAAATGTCACTATCAGATTTAGAATAAGAAGCCACAAATTCCATAAGAAAAATGTTGGATTAGTTATATAATTTAGAAAAAGCGGGTAAATCAGGATTATAAATATATCAAATATATGTTATAAATATATCAAATATATGTTATAAATATATAAATATATATTAAAAATATATAAATATATATTAAAAAACTAAATTAGCTATATATTTTAATTTTTTTATATATTTAAAGATGAAAAGCTGAATTTAACTGCAACAGAGGGTAAAACCAATTCAACAGTTAATTAATCTTTCCAATCACAAAATAATAATTAATAAGGAAAAGATTTTCACTCTACGCTATTCAAAGAACAGCACGCCCCAAAATAAGGGTGGAGAACAATTGACGTCGTGCCCTTAAAATATTTATCTATGCCTTATATAGAAAAAACTATTTCGAAAATTGGTAAATTCACTTTTAAAGAAAATGCTATAACAAAAGTAGAAGTCGTTAGTTTGCCTCCTGTTACTAATTAAAGATAAGATGTTTATTTGGGAGAGTGGAGAAATGGACTTAGATGTAAATAAATTAAGTTTATAATGTATAGTATTATATATATATAAAATATAGTTTTGAAAGAATAAGACTTCAATAATTTTATATTTAATATTTTATAAATTAATAATAATAATTAAAAATTTTTAATTCTAATAAAAATTTTAATTCGAATGTTTTAGAATTAATTATATGTAAACTAATAATTAAAATAATTTTATATTTTAATTAGGGGGTAAAGGAGAGTTTTGGTGGAAAGATGGACATTATTATGTAGGAACATGGGAAAAAGGAAAACCAGAGGGTTTTGGAAGAATGATATATAGAAATGGAAATACGTAAATAATTAAAAATAAATATATTAATCGACACTTAAATATTTGCATGATTTATTTTTTAGATTTTATTATAAATTTATATACACTATTTTTATAATTTTATAATATTTACTAAGATATGAGGGAGAATTCCACGAAGGAATGAGACATGGTAAAGGAATACATTATCATTTATGTGGCTCTAAATATGAAGGGTAGTTTAAAAATGATTTACCCCATGTAATATATAAGAAAATAATGATTTTAAAATTATTATATAAAGAAAGTTAATAATAAATTTTTACTAAAATTATAATGTATATTTTAAGGGTAATGGAACTGAATATTTAATGAACGGAGATATTTTTTCTGGAACATTTGTTGAAGGACTTAAGGTAATATATATTTAATAAAATATAATTAAATTTTTAGTAAAATTAATTTTATATTCACTTATTTTTAATAAAATAAACAAAATAATATTTCAAAAATTAAAAATAGGAAGGTAAAGGAGAACTTAGAGGCGTTGATGGGAGCATAATTAATAGTTGGTGGGTTAAAAATAGAATTTAAGGGAAAGGAGAATGGCTTCATAACGATAAAAGATTATATGTTGGAGATTTTAAAGATGATATGTAATAAAAAAAATAAAAAAACTTATGATTAAAAAAATAATATTAATAATTTAAAACATAAAATTAAAATTAATATAAATTTATTTTACGTTATTTTTTTAGGAAACACGGACAAGGAATATTAACGTGGCCTGATAGAAGAGTTTATGAAGGATAATTTTATAAGAATAGTAAATAAATTAATATTATATACTATAATAATTGATTATAATAAACATCAATAAATTATTAAATAAATATATTTTAAAAAGAAATGCATGGAATCGGGATATGGACAGAATAGGGTAAATTATTATATATGATTGTTTAAGATAATATATATAAATTATATAAAATATTAAAAAGACATAGACATATTTAATTAATTTTTTACATAAAATTTTTTTTTATTTTTTAGATGGAGCTGTTAGAAAAGGAGAATGGTAGCATGGTAAAAGAATTTAATGGCTTGAAGAACTTAAAAAAGGAGATGTTTATTAAAATAAAAAAGCACATTAATAAATGTTAAAACAAAAAGATGTAGCTAATAGCATAGCTTCTAGAGCAAATGTTATGAAAAATGAAACAATGACGATAAGTAAAAATAAAAGATCAGCTTTTTAAAAATGAGTGTTAAAAAAAATACTTTTGAATATTTATTTTTTATAGTTTATTTAAAAAAATCAATATAAAAATTTTTAAATTTAATATTAAAATCAAATTTAGTGTTATAATAATATTTTTTTCATTATAGGTAATTAATTAATTTTTTATTATTGTGTTATAAAATACAGGTTGTTTGATTTATGCAATTAATTAATTAATTAATTATAAAACATTTTATTTATTTATTTATTTATTTATTTATTTATTTATTTTTCAGTGAATCATTTATAATGCGATTAAAACTCAATTTTACTAATCAAATATTTATTAATAAAAATATAAAAAAACTTAGAAGCTTAGATTATTCCGAATTTTCAAAAAAAATTAAAAGTAAAATAAACTAAAAAATAATCTATTAAATTAAAATAATCTATTTATTTAGTTTTTTTTAAACAAATTTTTTTACAAAATTTGAATGGAATTTTAACTTTTCATATCTTTTATTTTTATGAATTTATTTTTTGACTTTTTTTCATTAATAGTATCTTTTGAATTTAAAATTTGAATTTTTATTTGTATTTGTATCAATTAGTTAATAATAAATTTAAAAAAGTAGATTATTAATCTTATTTATTATAACTTTTTAAAACTATATAATAATAAATAAAATTTATTAATGTGTATATTTAAAAGAAAATAAATATTTTAATTCTATAAAAAATATAATTAAATTACGTGTATAGATCTTTTTGAAATTAAATTATTTATATGATCAATTTTAAAGATTAAATAATATTACATTAAATTTTGTAATAGTTTATTGTTAGCAATTTATTGGTCTAATTTGTTTAAAAAATTTAATTATTGATTTTTAAATAAAAAAGTTAGATGCTGAGAAATTTATTAAAATTTTATATTGATGACAATTTTTTTTTATATGATAAATTTAGAATTTAAGAGAAAAAAATAGGGTTAGATAAAAAGGCTAAAACAAAAGTCTTGTTTCGTTTTTTTTTTTAATAAATTCTATTTAATTAAGATGTATTGATAAAAGGTACTTATAAACACATTAAAGCAAAGTTTATTAGTTATCGCTTTAAGAATTTATTAATAAATTAACTATTATAAACAATAATAATTGTCATTTTTACTCTAGATAAATTGAGAATGATGATTAAGTAGCATTATTAAATTGATAGAAATTATAATTTAATATATTATTAAAATAATGGTTTATTTAATTATTTTTTACAAACTCATAACTTCTGAAGTAATAGATAAAACAGAAAATTTGGTTAAATTGATTACAAAATCAACTCTGTAGCAATGTAATATTGTTTAATGATACTTTAATAAATTTTCTAATAATTTCAATTAATTTTTAAAAACCAAATCGTGTTATATTAAATAAAAACAAAACCTTCAAGAAAAAAAAATAAAAAAAAAATAATTAAAAAAAAAAAAAAAATTTAAGAAAAGTTTATCACAAAGATATTTCACAAATGCTTTCAAAATTTGTTTAAAACTCAAAAAAACAAATAACTTCCTTGCAAAGTTTACAAGCATACAAAAAAGCCACTGCTTCAAATTACCTCAACAAAAAAGGAGGAGCTCACAACAACTTATTCAATTACGACGAAAGAGAATCCGATTTAATGAAAACTACTCAATTAAATTTCGCCACGCCCACAGTAAGACCCACCAAACAAAGAGAAATTTTCTCAGATAAAGAGTGTAATTCCACCAGATAAAAGCCCGTTTTAAACAATTGGTAAAAAGATTGGGAACCTATGAATGAAGAAGAAGCTGTAAGAGAGGCTCAAAGATGTTTGAAATGTACTGATGCTCCTTGTTAAAAAGTAAAAAAAAATAAAAAATAAAAATTAGAAAATAATGAGTAAAATAAAGAAATAAAAGATAAATAAAATACAAATATATGATTGATATATAATATAAATTGTATTTTTTAAATTATTTTTTCTCATTTAAACGTTTTTCTAGCCACTCTTTTTAGGATTACATAATAATCAAGAAAAAAAGATTTTTAAAAATAAAACAATCCAGGATATTTTGTTTTTTTTTCTAAAATAACTATGAAAATAAAATAAAAATAAAAATTAAAAAATAAATAAACTAATTATTTTTTTAAATCTATTAGGGATGTTCAACTTCAATCGACATTAAGACCTTTATTTACTGCATCGAGTAAAAAAATTGGTACGGTGCCGCCAAAACAATTCTCTCCGACAACCCCGTAGCTCTTTCCTGCGGTTTATTGTGTCCAGTTTCCAAATTATGCGCCGGGCCCTGCAACATGTTTTTTTCCGAAGATGGACCCATAAAAATTAACCATTTACAAGACCGAGCTTTAAAAGTGTTTAAATCAATGGGCGTAAAACAGGTAAGAGACCCCAAATTGCCCAAAAATTTGCCCAAAAGCTACGAACAGCCCATCGCCTTGATCGGCTGCGGGGCCGCCTCTATTTCGTGCGCCACTTTTTTGGCCAGACTCGGCTACAAAAATGTGCACGTTTTCGAAAGAGATTAGAGAGGAGGAGGACTTATTTCCACTGAAATTCCCAGAAATAGAGCTAGTTTGTCCGGACTGGATTTCGAAATCAGCTTGATGTAGGATTTGGGAGTTAAAGTTCATTATGGAAAAGCTGTAAATTTGTTTATTTTATATATTTTATTTAGTTTATTTAGTTTATATATTTAATGTTTATTTATTTAATGTACCATATTTTAATACTTAATGCCTACTTTATAATATTTAATTATTAATGTTTCATATTTAATTATTCATTTTTAATATTTCCTATTTAATGTTTTATATTTAATTACTCATTTTTAATATTTCCTATTTAATGTTTCATATTTAAGATTTATTTTATATTTAATTTTGAGTTTTTCTAGTATTTTTTCTTTTGGAAATTTATAAATAATATAATTTTAAATAAATTTTTTGTAAAAGCTATTTTTTTATTTAATTTTTTATTTAATAAAATAGTTGGGAAGAGACTTTAGTTTGGATTAATTGAAATCTGAAGGATTTAAATCCATCTTTTTAGGATCAGGTTTACCTTAACCTTAAAAAAATTTAGGAGAAATTTATGATATCAATGGAGTTTATAACAGTAAAACTTTCTTACCTCCTATTTGTAACAGCACTAAAGGAATTGAAAAAAATGTAAATGAACCTTAAGTTAAAGGAAAACATGTTTTAGTTATCGGAATCGGAGATACCGCTTTGGATTGCGCTAGGTAAAAAATTAAAAATTAAATAATTAAAAAATTAAAAAAATAAATAAATATTATTTATAAAATTATTTAAGTAGCTTTTATAAATTTTGGGATATAAATTATTAGAATTAAATTTTATATTGCGATTATAATTTCAAATTAAATAAAATTAAATATTTAACCTACCATAATTTTACACATACACATTAATTATTAAATTCTAAAAATTAAATACTTATTTTAATATAATTCGTAATTTGTCTTACAATTTTTTGTTTTATATAAAAATTTAATAAATTTTTTTAAAATTAAAAATAGATCTGCTTACAGATGTGGAGCCAGCAGAGTTTCAGTTGTATTTAGAAGAGGATTCAATGATTTAAGAGCTAACGTAAAAATAAAGAAAAATATATAAATTTAGTTTAACCAAATAAAATCAAAAGTTTAAATTCAAATAAAATATTTTATATTAAAAAAATTAATTTTTGAATTTGAAATTTTAAATAATTAATTAAAAATTTAATTAATTTTCAGGATGAAATTTTCTTACCCGCTTTTTACGATGGATGTAATTTTATTCCTTATTCCAACCCCACTGAAATTATTTAAGACGATAAAGGAAATTTAATTGGAGTTAAATTTTAACAAAATTCTCCTAATAACGATTTGAAATATGAAATTAAAGAAAATGAATCTTAAGTCATAGGTTGTGACGTTTTGGTTACCGCTTTCGGAGCTTAAATTACCGAAAATTGGGCTTCTTAATTAATTAACCCCAAAACTGGAAAAGTTTATTTCAATGAAAATACTATGCAAACTCCTATTGAAAACGTTTTTGCCGGAGGTGATTTTTAAATTTCAAAATTATTTTAAATTTTTAATTAAATTATTAAATTTTCAAAATATTTTTAAATTATTTTTAAAATAATTCAAAAACAAAAAATAATGTTATAATTTACTAAGTATTTGAACTATAGATTAGATTAAATTTTGTAGTCATTTAGACTAATTTTAAACCTTTTTTATGAATATATAATTATAATTATAAATTAATTATTAAATATTAAATTTATAGGAGACATTTGTGGAACTGCTAATTTAGTTGATGCCGTTAATGATGGAAAAACCGCTTCTTGGTACATGCACAAATATTTGCAAGAATTGGCCGGAGAAAAAGTTCCTGCCGAACCTTAATTACCCGGATTTTTCACTGAAATCGATTAAGTAGATATTTCCTCCGAAATTGCTGGAATTAAATTAGTTAATCCCTATGGTAAAAAATTTAAAATAATTAATTAATTTGAATATATTTTTCAATTTAAATTTAAAGAATTATAATTTTAATTATTTTTTATATTATTAAAGGATTGGCATCTGCCCCCCCTGCTACTTCATACCCTATGATTAAAAGAGCTTTCGAAGCTGGATGGGGATTCGCTGTTACTAAAACTTTTGTTTTGGATAAAGATACTGTCACTAATATTTCTCCCAGAATCTACAAATCTTCGAATAACGCAACTAAAAAAGAAGCCAGTTTCGCTAATATCGAATTAGTTACCGAAAAATCCGCTGAATATTGGATCGAAGGATGCAAAGAAACCAAAAAAGAGTACCCCGACCACGTCATCGTCGCCTCAATGTAAAAATTTATAAAATTTTAAAAAAAAATTTAATTTTAATTTTAATCAAATTAATTACTTAAAAATAAAAAAAAAAAAGCATGTGTCAATACAACGCCGAAGACTGGTAAAAATTGGTAACCTAATGTGAAACCGCTCCCTTCGACTGTTATGAGCTGAACCTGTCCTGTCCGCATGGAATGGGCGAATTCGGAATGGGAAGAGCCACCGGAGAAAACCCAAAAACGGTAAAAGAAATCACCGAATGGGTCGTCGCCAAAACAAAAAAGCCAGTTTTCGTAAAAATTACACCCAACTGGGCCTACGCTGACGAACTGGCCATCGCCGCCCAAGAAGGAGG
>LDAU01000014.1:0-77406 GCA_001447515.1 Pseudocohnilembus persalinus
CAATTTAGTATTTATAATTATATTTAATAATTTTAATTTAATTAAAAAATATAAATTTATTTATAATATTAATATAACCATATTATGATTATTCTATAAATAATAAAATAATCTTAAAAATATAGATTAAAAATAATGATAGTTTAAACAACCTTTTAAATCTAAGGTGTAACTCATTTTTTATTATATCATATTAAATTTAGATTTATCATTAATAATTTTATTGTTTATTATATATTATGGTAAATATTAAAATGAAGAAAAAATTCTAATAGGAAGACATTTCATTAACGAAATTTAAAATAATAATTTTAATAAATATCATTTGTTAATAACAAAAATTTATAATTAAAGCGAAAGTTTATTATTTTCTATTTACTATTCAAACTCTAAATTATATTAATAAAATATGAATCTTATTTTAGAATTTATTATAGATTAGAATTTCAAAAAGAAAACATATTATCAGATGTATATAATTCTAAAGTAATTCTAAATTATTTAAACTTAGATACGATGGTATATTAATTATTTATTTTTATTATCAAATCATTAAGAATTAATAAATATGTTTTAATTACAGTACATAATTACTTGCACAATTAATTTTTATAAGTAAAATATGATATTATTAATTAATTTCTAAAGATATTTTTTTATTTATATTTTTTTTTTAAAATTAAGATGGTTCATCATGTAATAAAATAATAATATATATATATATCTTTTTTAATGATATACAATAATTAATTTAAGATAAAATAGTAAAATTTTATATGAATATTAACAAAATAAAATATAACTGAATAAAATTTTATCTAAATAAACTGATTATTTTTTACAAAATAATAAATTATATTCAAAAATATTAAATTTTTAAATAATATTAATTTCCTTACTTTATATGTTTTGTAAAAAATTTTTAATAATAAACATTTATTAATTTTTAGCAATATAGAATTTATTTATTTAAATTAAAAATTTTTTCTAGAATATTGTATAATTTATTATTTTCAAAAGTGATTAAAAAAATAATAAATGTTTTTCTAAAATAAATTATAAACTTTTAGCATATAAATTGTAAAATTATAGGTTTAAGATATCTTATATTTTAATTAAGCTGATTTCTATCTTTATAAACCAAGCATAAAATTAGATTTTTTAAATTAAAATTATAGTTAAAAATTGGTAGATTAACAAATTCTAGGAAAGGTTTACAAATATATATCGTTTTTTCATATTAATAATATCTTTTTATATCTAATATTTTTGAAATCTGTTCAAATTTAATTTTATAAAAAATTTGTATTTTCATTTAAAAAATTACAGTTAAGAGGGATTATTGTTAAAGGAGTATTGTTTTTAGCTAAATATTTGTAATTATTATATATAAATTTATGCAAATAATTTTCAATAATTTCATAAAAATTTAATTATTATTATATTTTAATCTATCATAGTGATAAATTTTTTAAATTTTTATATTTTCATATTATTTTTTTAAATATTTTATGTAACAATTAGATAGCTTTTAATATATATAGTTAATATTTTTTAATTATATATTTTATTTATAATTAAGAAAAAAGAATTAGGGTATGGAATTCAATTTTAATGATAAATTTTTTAAAAAACTATTCGATTTGTCGAGATTTAAAAAATAATAGGTCCACAAACCAGTACTTTATTAAAATTAATAAAGAATTATCATTTAAAATTATTTTTTCCAATTAAATTAGTATTTTTTTTTATTTTTATTATTATTATTTTTTTTATTTTAATATTTGAAATAATTTATTTATTTGAAATTTCGAATAAATAAATTAATCATTTATTTTAAGAGTTTTTATAAGTAATTCAAATATTTTTTTTATATTTGATATATTTAATATTAAATTATTAAAATATTGTTAGAAAAATTTTAAATATTTTACTTAAAACAAAAAAGTTAATATGTAAAATTTTGTAGAATATAAATATAAAATTTAGTATACATATATTAAATTAAGAACTTATAATTTAAATAATTCAGAATGAATCATAATTTTTCTTTTTCTAATTCGTTTAAGGATTCTTGGACAATTTCAATAGCTCTATCAATTTCTTACTGATTAACGACTAAAGGAGGACTGAATCTGATAGTAGTTTAGTGAGTAGGTTTGGCAAGTAAGCCTTTATCTTTCATTTTAATGCATAAATCATAGGCAGAGAAAGGAGCGTCTTTTTTCATTTATAAAGCAACAAATAATCCTCTTCCTCTGATGTCTTCGATATAATCTCTTTTGTGTTATTATAATCCTTTTAATAATCTTTCTCCTTAAATTCTAGAATTTTCGATCATACCTTCTTCTATAAGAACTTCGATACTTACTTTGGCTAATGCGGCAGCTAAGGGGTTTCCTTTTTATTTTAAATTATTATTTATTTTTTGATTATAAATATTTATAAATATTTTTTTTAAAATTTTAATGGATTTTTACCTCCGTAAGTAGAACCGTGATCTCCAGGTCTAATACAGTTCATAACAGCATCATCGGCTAAAAGACAAGAAACGGGATAATATCCACCACTTAAAGCTTTTCCCATAACGACCATATCGGGTCTAACTTCATCCCAATAGTGGTTTAATAATTTACCTTTAGAATTTTAAATATTTAATTTGTAAATAAATTTTAAAATTGATTTTAAAAGAATATTTAATTTTAGCTTACCAGTTCTTCCTAAACCAGTTTAGACTTCATCAATAACTAATAATATGTTTCTTTCTTCACACAATTATTTGACTTATTTAATATATCCTTGGTTAGGAATAAATACTCCTCTTTCTCCTTAGATGGATTCAAGCTGATAAATTTGAATAAAATTAGATAATTATATAATTATTTTAGTTTTTATGTATTTTTTTTTTATAATGAATTAAAAAATTTAAGGAATTTTTATTTACAACGACAGCTCCGTAATTAGGAGAAGAGTCTAATTATTTTCTCATAGCTTCAATGTCATTATATTCGACTAAATCGAAGTTTAATCCAAAAGGACCGAAATTGTGGTGTCTTCCAGGATCTTCAGATGATCCGCAGGCAGCAATACTTCTTCCCCAGAAGTTTCCTAAAATATATTTATTTAATTATTATTTATTTTATTATTAATTAAAATAAACTTTTTTTTTTTAACAAAATTTTTTTTATATTTTTTACCTTTAGCGAAACAAATTCTAGCTTCGTTACTAGGAACTTTTTTAACTTCATAAGCCCATCTTCTGGCAAATTTGACAGCAGATTCAACACCTTCACAACCAGTGTTCATTAATAAGGCTTTGTCGTATCCAAAAGTGTCGTGTAAATATTATTAAGTGATTCCTAAGTTTTTACTGTAAAAAGCTCTGGAAACTAAATTTACTTTGTTAACTTCTTCTTCGAAAACTTTTTTAATTTTTGGGTGAACATGTCCTTGATTGACGGCAGAGTAGGCGGCTAAGAAATCCATGTATTTTTTACCGTCAACATCCCATACATATAAACCTATTTTTAAGAGAAAAATAATTATATATTATTTAATAAAATTTAAAAAAAATTTTAAAAAAAATTTTGTAAAAAAAATGGTGCCGCCACTGAGATTCGAACTCAGGTTGGCAGATTATGAGACTGCTATACTAACCAACTATAATATGGTGGCATCCGATGAAAATATATTTTGATCTATCCTCAAAATACGTTTTAATTTTTAATTAACTAAATTTCTTTTTATATTTTTTTTTTCTTCATTTTATTTTAAGTTATTATAAAAAAAATAAAAATATAAAAATAAAAATTAATATGGGAAATTTATTAAAATTTTAAAAATAAAAAAAAATATCTAGTACTTTTTTATTGAATAAATAATAATAAATGTAATTAAAATTAGGTATTTATTTAATAACATTAAAATCAATAATTTCTTGTTTTTTATAGATATTTTCGCTATTTCCAAAATACATTAATGATAAATTAAGAAAAATATTTATTTAAAAAATCTAAGTATAATCTTAATTAAAATGTTATTGTATTAAAAAATGAGCAATTTGCATTTATTTTTAAGTTTTAGTTTTTTTGGTAAAAAAAAAAAATATTTTTTAAATTATTTCAGAAAGATTTTTAGAATTTTGTTTATTTTTTTTTACCTTATCCTTTTTCTAATACGACAGGAATAGGGGCATAGTTATGACACCCGTATTGTTATTCTAAATCCATATATTTTTAAGAATTAGAGAATTTTTGTTAGCTTTAAACTTAAGATAAAGATTTTTAAGATTTAAACAAATTTTAGAAAGATTTTCTGATCATTTGAGAATTAAGATATGTTTGCTTTAAATATTTATTTTTATTTTGCTTTTTATTTTTTTTTTATTTTTATTTTAATAATTTTTTTCTTAAACTAATATTAATTTATTTGAAGCTGTATAGTACGGTCAGAGAAGTTCATAAGGATTATTTTTGTAAATCACCTCAAGTTAATTTTCTTGAAAAATCAACAAAACATGATATATTTTCCCATTAATTTAAATATTTTTTTAACTTTTCTACAATATTCTACAAATTTTATTTTTGTAGATATTAAAATTTAAATTATAATCATTTTTTATTATTAATTATATATTTAATATTTTCCTTATATAAATTATATACATATTATTAAAAGTATTTTTAATTTTTGATCAATTTGTGATCAAGTTGTCTTTGCTAAAAATATCTAATTAAATATTAACACAAATTAAATATTTTAAATGTTAATATTTAATTTAATAAACGAATTAAAATTATTAATTTATTTTTATTCATATTTTATAAAAATATTTTTATTTTTTTTAAGAAAATTTTTTATTAATTTAATATAATTTAATATGATTTTTAAATTGGAATAAATATAACAATTTTTAATGAAATAAAGTAAGTATTTTGAATTCTAAAACATATAAATTATTTATTAAATTAAAAATATTTTTTATTTAACCAAATGTCAGTAAAATTTATAAAAAATTTTTTTAATCATTAATTGTAAACATTTGATAAAAATTTAACTGTTTTACTAAATATAAGAAAAATAATATTATCTTTAAGTTTATATACTTATTTTGTTTAAATTTTACTTAAATTTATTTCAAAAAAAATTTTTATTATTTTATTTTTATTAAGCTGGGAATTAATTATAATTTCATAAAATAAAAACAAGAAAAAAAAAATAATCGCTTATATTAAATAATTTGAAATTAAATGGATTAGTATTAGTTTATTAGTATTATAAAAGAGACGAATAACTATATTCTTTACAAAGCAAAAGATATTAAGGGAAAAAAAAATGTTACAATTAAACAAATTTTAAAGCCAAGCTCATTTAAATCTTTAAATTAATTAGAAAAATTGTAGGAAGTTAAAATTTTGAAAAAAATTAATCATAAAAATATAGCAAAAATACGAAATACATTTATAGACCCGAAAAATAATTAAGGTTTTATAGTTTACGATTTTTTGGAAAGCACATTGTATGATTATTATAAATTTATAGAATAACTAAATAAAGAATTAAAAGAAAATGAAATTAGACAAATTATATTACAGTTGATTAAAGTTATATATTATTTAGAAAAAAATAAGATAATGCATAAAAATTTAAATAGTCACAATATTTTTATTTATAAGGACACTATTAAATTAGGTAAATTTTTTATATTTTATAGATTTTTTACAGTTAATGGAAACTAATGTTTGATATTTTAGTATTTTTTTTATTTTTTTTTTAATGTTAGAAGTTTATATTAAATTTCTCACTTAAAATGCAGTGATTTGGTTAATATTTATTGTTAATTAGTTATTTTATAATTAAAACCCTTTAGAAGTTTAACATATTTTTTATTTATCTTTGTTTAAAGCTATATAATTAAATTTTATTTTAATATATTTATACATTCCATTTCAAATAATGAAAAAATATTTAAAGTGTAATTCTTAATTTTGAAATATGATAATTACCAATTAATCGATTTTATTTAATTTCAGCCTGTTTTGAAGAGGGAATTTAATTAGATGAAAATTAAAATATTATTTAAAATAAGTTTCAACCATAAAATTCAAACTTTTTACATTTGGACATAAATAACTTAGGCTAAAATTATCCAGCTCCAGAAATAATAATTGATTCAAAAAAAAATTATTATTAGAGCGAAGTTTTTAGTATAGGTTGTATTATGCTAGAATTATATAACATGTAGCCAATTATATAAAGTAAAAATAATATGGAATTTTTAATAAAATATATAGAAAAATTAGGGTTTCCGGAAAAAAAGAATTGGGAAAATGGGTATGAATTTTTAAGATCTCGAAATGTATAGTTGCCTTCATAAAATGAATTCTAGTCATAAATAGTAAAATATAAATTATATTAATATATTTATATAAAAAAATTTGACTTTAAGAACCATATATGAATTAATTAATATATATTTTTTAGGAAAATACCTATAAAAAATGCACAGTTGAATCTTTGAAAGTTATATTTAAGATGGTGATATTTAATCCAGAATTAAGATGGAGTTCAGAATAATTGTTAAAATACTGGCTGATGTAAAATTAAAAAGAATATTACTAAAAAAGCGTAGGCGAATAAAAAACATAAATTACATAGGATTCAATAGATGGTTAATTAAAATATTAAGATATACTTAAGTTTAAATAATTTGAAGAAAATAGCAAAAATTTAGGAATAATGAGCTCAAGTATTTCATAAAATGATTGGTAATAGAAATAAGAATATGGATAAAAAGACACAAATAAATAATAAAAATATAATGAAAATTTTTATGATAATTTATCGATTTCAAAAGAAAATTCTTTACAGCCTTCTCTAAGTAAAGTTATTCAATAAGATTCAAATGACTCTGGGTAATTAGAAATGAGTTAATATGAAGTTAATGAGAAAGATTTAGAAATTTTTAATTAATACCTTTCTGAAATTCAAGGATATGAAAATGAGTTTGATGATACATCTAATTAAAATTAAAAACTATAAAATGTTAAAATTTAAGACTATGTAACTAATTTTAAGAAGAAGAAAACTTTAGGTGAATTTGAGTTAGAAGGTTTGGAGTAAAATTTATAATATAATTTTTAAAATATAAATGATTCTTAAAAAAATGGTAAACATGTTTAGAATATAGAATAAAATTTTTATACGAATTTGGAGGCTTAAATTAATAATATTCACAAATAAAAAGAGATATAATTTGTTCAGGATGAATTTGATGAAAAATAAATAAAGTTTTAAACTAATTAATAACATCAATAAAAATAAGTTCCAAAAGATAACTTAGTATAGTTTAAGTAAAAAATAAGTCAAAGTCACAATAATTCAAGAAGAAACTCTATAAAATTAACAAATCCATATGAGTTTAACGATAAAATTTTTAATAAAAATAGCTTGCAAATAAATGAACCTAATAAAAATGAAATGTTTTATAGGGCTGATGAAAATTAAAATAAGATGCATTTAGAAGTTCCTCATTTTAATAAAGAGAATAAAAACTATCAAAAAGAACAATAAAATATTGAAAATAATTAAATTTACAATTTATTACTTTAGTAATAATTGTATTAGTAGCCAAATTTAAACTATATGTTAAATCAAAAATTTCCAAATAGCAAAAGGTTTAATTTATTAAGTAATAACAACAGCAAAAATATTTCTCGTAATAATAGTAAATATATTTCATAAAATAATAGTAAAAATATTTCGTAAAGTAACAGTAGAAATGTTTCATAAAGTAATAGTAAATAATCTTAAATTAATAACAAAAAATATGATTTTAATTAGTAAATTAAAGAGTAGCTTCGTGAAAATCAATAAATAGTATATAATTAATAAAATTAAAAAAATTATCGCTCTAAAAATCAGGAAAATTGTACTTCTCAGTTTAACCAGCAAAATAAAGAGAGAATTTATTATGATAGGCCTCAAATTTAAGATTCTTTTGATTCTACAAATTGTACTATTAATTATAATTTATATAATGAAGGAAAAAATTTGAAAGAAAAAAAGATATAAAATTAAAATTAAATTTAATATTAAATTAATCATTATAAGAAATCAAATTTTGGTAATTAAAAGAGATCTTAGTCTATTCACTGTTAAAACTTAAAATATACTAGTAATGGAATAAATGAAGATATAAATTAAAATTGTAAAAAATAAGCTACTTAATATAAAAGTGATATCAATTCCTTAAATTCTAGTATGGCTAATTAAAATTGTAACTAGAATAAAAATAATGCTAATATGAATAAAAATAATTCATAATAAAGGGGAAATGAAAAAAAATATTAATTTTTGTAGAAAAATAATTTAGAAAATTAATTTTTAAAAAATGAATACTTTGGAAATGTAATGAATTTATAAGAATCTAAGAAAATGGATGATTAAATTACAAATAATTAACAAAATAAAAAAGTTGAAAAAACAAATAATGAATAAAAGAAAAATATTGTTATTAATAAGAATAAAAGTGCAAGAATAGTAAAAAGTAAATCGAGCTAAAAGAAAAGATCATCTACTTTTTCAAGTCTATTTTTAAATAAAAATATAAAAAAAAAAGATAATGTAATATAATTTTTGAAATCTAATGACTATTATGTAGATAAAAAGGAATAAAATTAGTCTAACTAAGTAAATTAATAGTTCAATAATAAAGCTGATTATTAATTTTCTTAAACTCCAAAAAACATATATTTTAAAAAATAAATTATAGATTAATAAATTAAATAAATAATGATAGAAAAATTGTGGCAACAATAAAAATAGTTGTAAAATATGAAAATATAATAAAAATAAAAAAATTAATGTTTAGATGAAAAAAAAATAACTTAAAAAAATTAATAATAATAAAAAATTAAGCATAAATTTCTTTCTCAAACAATTGATTTTACAAACATTAAAGTTAATAAATGAATGTTTAAAAATTAGTATAATATAATTTGTATATAATTTATAATGTATATAAATAAATCACAATTTTATAAAGAATAATCAAGTATAATTATTATATATTTTAATACTTATTTTTAATATAATTATAATGATTATTCTACTTAAGTTATTGAGAAAAAATATTTAAAAATCTTAAATTTAATAAAATATATCTTATTATTATATTAATATTTATTATATGTGAAGATGACCTTCCTTTTATAAAATATTATATAATTTTTAAAAATTAGGTGTAGTTGATAAAAAACTTTTAGAATAAACATTAACATTTATAATAAAATACTTCTTCTATTATAAAAAGTGAAAAAAGATTTATTTAATCTAGAGTTAATTTTATAAAAACTTTATTATTTGTATTAAAATTTTAAAATATAAATAAATTTATTTATATTATTCTTATATAAATCCTTCAAAAAGAGTAAATTTATTGAAAAACGTATTTTTATGAATAAAAATTTATTTAAAAGTTGTTTTTTATATTTTTAAGTTTATTTTTAAAATGCAAAAAGATGAGAAAATTTATCCAATTTATAAATATTAAGTATTACTAATCTTTTATTAAGTATATTAAATAAATTGTAATTTTATAGTATTTTCTATTATAAAGTATTTAAATTTTGCCTAATTTTATAATTATTTAAAATTAAAATTTTAATGGAAATAATATTATTAATTATCAAAAATATATATGTTTTATGGCTATTTTTATTGTTATTTTTGTTGATTTGATTATGAATTATAAATTAATTATAATTTTACCCTAAAACTTAATTTTTAATTTTTATGAAATTACCTTTATAAATTAAGTAAGGAATATATATTAATACGCATTTTTTAAGATATTTGTTACAATTAATTACAATTGAATGATAGTTTATATATTTTTAAATATATTTATATTTTATATTTTTAATAAGTAGTAAATTTATATTAAATTAAGGTAATAAGAAAATCTGTTTCCATAAATTATTAAAATATTTAATCAGATTAGCTTGATTTAATCACATTTTAAGATCATTTAAAATTAAGAGATTATTTTTATTATTAAGATAATTTTTAATTTCTTTGATTTATGAACCCAAAAATTTATTATTCTTGATTTATAATTTAATAGTATTTTTCAAACGATTAAATCAAAATATTATTATAATTATAATAATAAAGACTCATAAAAGTTGTTTATAAATCCATTTATGAAGTCATTTCTATACAAAGTGTATATTGACATACATCTAAATAATGTTTTACATAAAAAATAATTACAAAAAAATATAATTATACATAAACAAATATTACAATAAAAAATAAAAACAAAATAAAATAAAAAGTAAATTTTTGAATTTTTATAAAAATGTTGAAAAACTTCCTTTTAAAATCTCTTAAACCCAATTTCAAATTAAACCAAACAAAATAAATGTACGCTTTCTGTACTCCCAATTAGGAAACAGATGCCAACAGTTAAAACAACGCTATTCCTGTTGAATAAGATACAGAAATCGAACCTAGATTTTTAGATATGGTTAATGGGTATTTCGATATGGCCGCTGGATACACTAATATAGACGCTGATAAACTTGAGTATTATAAAAAACCCGATTGTGTAATTTAATTCACTCTTCCTTTGGTAAGAGATGACGGAACTGTTGAATCTCTTAAAGCTTATAGAGCCTAAGTAAATAAAAAAATTTGCTATACTTCCTACTACTTTTCTTTTTTTTAATGGAAAAATAATTAAATAAAAAAAAATACTTTTGTATTATAAGCATTACAAAAAATAAAGAGCATCAGCCCAAAAAAAATTAAAATTAATTAATTATTAAACCTTCTACCTAAAATGATTAATTTATAATTGACATTTACTGTGTTTATAATTGCATTCTTAAAAATAACTTTTTTAAGATATTTTTTTATTATAATTACTTTAAAAATGATATAAAAAATGATAAAAAAATATTATTAAAGAAAAATAAATATTTTTAAATGACTGAAATAAATGTTAAATATTTATATTTGATATTTTTAGCACAAACTTCATTTGTTACCCGTTAAAGGAGGAACCAGATATAGTGAACATGTTACTCTTTCTGAAACTGAAGCTTTATCTTGTCTTATGACCTTGAAATGTGCCGTTGTTAACCTTCCTTATGGAGGAGCCAAAGGAGGAGTTTGTATTGACCCCAAAAAATATAGGTATAATTAATAATTTTAATTTAAAAAAAATATTTTATTTTATAAATACCCTTTTTGAAATTCAAGTAAATAATTATTATATGTAAATTAATTTTAAAATAACTTTTTAAATTTAGTTAAAGAGAATTAGAAGCTGTTACTAGAAAGTATACAACTGAATTAGCCAGAAAAGGATTTATTGGTCCCTCTATTGATGTTCCCGGACCTGATCTTGGAACTAATGAAACAATTATGTCTTGGATGAAAGATACCTACCAAATGTAAGAAATATTTTACTAATCAATAATTATTTATAATATTAAAAAATAAAATTAAAAAAATTAATAATCTAATTTAAAAAATTGAATATTTAAATAAAATAGAAGTTTTTAAAATTTCTAAATTATAAAAAAGAGAATCAAAATTAACTTTAAAAAAAAATATAAAAAAAATAAGTTTATATTTAAGGAATGGCTATCTTATCTATCTATTAATTTTTTATTTTTAATTTAATATTTTATTTAGCCTGTAAAATCTGAAAATTATTTATAATTAAAATACTATAAAATAGAAAATTTCTACAAAATTATTGGGTTTTATTTATTTTTGGAATTAAATTTGGGAAAAAAAAAATGAAAATTAATTTTAAATTTATTTTAAATTAGGTTTTATGGACACAAAGACATTAACGCTTCTGGATGTGTTACTGGAAAAAGTATCAGTCAAGGAGGAATTAGAGGAAGAACTGAATCTACTGGTTTAGGAGTTTTCTATGCTGTTAGAGATTTGATGGAAAATGAAGATTTGTGTAAATATCTCAAAATTGATTAAGGTATTATTGGAAAATCTTTCGTAATCTAAGGTTTTGGAAACGTAGGATACTATGCTGCTAGTTTTATCCACGCTTATGGAGTAATTATATTAAAATATAAATATTGATAAAAAATTATAAATAGGAAGCTAAAAAAATACAAGAAATTTTAATTGTTTTACTGATATAAATATTTTTATAGGGAAAAATTATCGGAGTTGCTGAATGGGACGGATCTATTTATAATCCCAATGGTATCAACCCTGAAGAATTGAAAGCCCATAAAGATAAAGTTGGAGGAATTAAAGGATTTGACGGAGCTGGAACTTACTATGAAAATGAAGATGCTATTTATGAACCTTGTGATATTTTCATTCCTGCTGCTTTCGAATAAACTATACATAGAAATAATGCCGACAGATTCCAATGCAAAGTAAATATTTTTAATGATAATTTTAAAAATGAAATTAAAAAAATTTTATGTTATTATTATTATAAAACTTAAAAGAGTTAAAATTATTTTAATTTATTTAATTTTAATTAATTTTTAGATTGTAGCTGAAGCTGCCAACGGACCTACTACTATGAAAGCCGAAGAAATTTTAACTAAAAAAGGAATTACTATTTTACCCGATATATTATTAAACGCTGGAGGAGTTACCGTTTCCTATTTTGAGTGGTTGAAAAATTTAGATCACATTACCCCTGGAATTATCAGTAAAAGATGGGAAGAAAAATCAAAATACAAATTATTATAAATCATTAACGAAGTTACTGGACTTAAAGTTATGGATATTCCAGACGAATACAAAAAATTATTGCACGGAGCCAATGATGTAAACAACAATTTTTTTTTTAGTTTTATTTTTTTGTTTTTTTATCGCTTTTAAAATTAAATTACGATTAATAACTAAACCTAAATATTTATTTTAAACAGAAAGATATTGTTTACTCAGGATTAGAAGAAATAATGTCTTAAGCCTGTTAAGAAACCGTTAACACTGCCATTAAATCTAACTGTCCCTTAAGAATTGCCTGCTATTCTAATGCTATTCACAAATTGCACAATCACTTCTAAGTTGCCGGAATTCCCTTGGCTTGAGAATTTTCACATATAAATATAAAAAAAAATTACTATAAATAAAGAAAAATTCTTGAATTAAAATTAAACCCATTTAATACTTATTAATTTATTAATAAATAATAATAATATTGTTTATTTATTTAATAAAATACTTAACTATAAAATTTATTTATATTAAATTTTATAATTAGGAAATTTATATAACTTATATATTTTTCATTGTATATTTACTTCGAAATATTTTTAATACACTAATTATTTCTTAAGTTTCATGAAATTTCATTATCAAAAAAAAAGTATAAAAAATTTTCGCTTCATTTAAATTTTTACAAAATAAAATTAATATTTATCATAGAATAATGAAAATTTTATAATCAATTTTATATACATTTGTTTAAATAATTTTAAAATAATATAACAAATTAAATTACTATTTTTAAAATTTTCTCACTATTATTCTTTTTTTTATTTTTAATAATCTACCTAATTTTATTATTTTTAATTTTATAACTGTTATTTTTCATGAATTATATTTTATTTTAGCTCTAAATTTTCGACATTATAATTTTAATCGTTATTATTATTATTTACAATAAAATAATGGTTATTTACTATAATATTGGTTTAAAAATTATAATTAACTGGATACTAATTTTAATTTTAAGTTTCTTATTAATTTTAATTTTATTATTAATTGAGAGTTTATTTCGTTTATTTCTAATTTTAAATATTATTATCTGTGTTTATCTGATTTTAGGTTTTAGATTGTAGAGTCTAATTTTAATATTATTTTTTATATAATTCACCTAAAAACTGCTACTAGTTTCCTTTTATAATTACTTCTTACATCTATATTGAAAATTTTAAATTTAATTTTATAATAAAATTTAAATATAATATTTTAAGTACGTTTAGTTGAGAAGGTTTAGATGGAAGATATAAATCTTTTTAGGCATTTTATTAAGACTTACTAGATTTTTAATGTTGTTTTATATTAAGTTCATCTTGATAATTATTTTAAGATTTTATTTATTTTTTATTAGAATTTTTTTTGTCAAAGCTATCTGCACTAATTTAATTTTTATCTTAAAAACCTATTTATTTGTCAGGATATTAATTTATACTGGAATTAATTGCAAAGCTACTTTTTTTTTATTAATATTGAAGTGTTATATTTTTATCAAATGAATTTAAAATATTCTCATTTTGGTAAACTTATCCTAAATTTGGAAAATATGGCTACAATTTTTATTTTTAATTTAACTTCATAGTTATATCTTTTTAATGGTCTCTAATAATGATTTGTTGGTTTTCTGTTTTATTAAATTATTTGAAACTTGAATTTTTTTAAGAAATATCATTTGAAACTTTAGGTTATATACTGCTTCTATTTATTGTTTATATTATATTATGCTCCTTTTTATTTAAAATTAATATTTTAATAATTTTTCATTTTTTATTTTAATTAAAAAATATAAGTTATTTTACAATTGTCTATTCTGGCTCACTTTCAGTTGATTCGAAGGAAAATTCTAAATCTGGTACATAATTTTATGGTGATTTTTTATTCTTTTCATATTAAATTGAATAATTTTTCCAACTTTTAAAAGCCATTGATGTAAAAAGTCTTGTAATTATTGGATTCACCCTAAAATTTTAACAAAATTGAGATAAATTAAGAATATAATAAATATTATTTACTTATCATTTCTTAAATAGGCCACTTTTTATTGGTTAAGTGGTTGTTTTTTTTTTTACTTAATTTTTTCTAATTGGTCATCTATTTTTTGTATCTATAAAAAAATTTTAACGCTAAATATATTATATCACTATTAAATAATTTTATGTTACTTTAGCTTTTATTTTCTGCAATTTTTATTTGCTGTTTTTTTCTGTTTTTCTAAGGATTTACCTTGACTTAATAAATTATTCAAAAGTTTTTCCGTTTTCCGGATTGTAAATATAAACTTCTTTCATAAAATATCTCATTATATAGAAAAATAATTCATTAAAATAAATATACTAATGATCTAAACAGTAGATATTCATATGCATAATATGTTTATATGCTAATTCTATTAAATATTATTTAACTGCTAAAAGACCATTGTTTATTCTTTATTTTCTAGCTTCTAGGGATTCATCTTCCTAATTGGCCTCTTTGAGTAATTTTTCTTGATATTTAATTTCTTAATCTAGCCCTAAACCTATTGGCTATTTTAATTCTAAATAGAATTAAACTATTTCATTTAATCTTATTTTTTTACCTTTATAATATTTACTAAAATGTTTCCAATTCTCTTTAAAATTTAGCTCATACACCTCAAAATTTGAAAGCGAGCTTTTAAAAATGTTTATAAATTATTTTAGTATATCGAATAAAAATTTTTTATATACTTGTCATCTGCAAAGAAATTTTCCTCAAATTACTGCAAAATTACCATAATAAATAAGTTAAGCATTATGAATTAAGTTATTATGACAAAAAATATGAAAAATATAACATTAAAATTCGAGCCCGTTCCTTTTATACAATCAAACATGACGATATGCCTATATATTATAAATTAATTTATAAAATTAAATATGAATAAAAATTTTATTACCAATTTTCTCCAGTTGAAAGCGAAAATAACATAATAAATGCATTTAAAAAGTTATGAAAGTTATTTTATTCATTTATTAATTCTCCATTATCTAAATCTCCGAATAAGTAAACTGCTAATATAGAAAATATAAAAAATACTAAAAAAAGTAGGCTTGCAATATTTAAAAGAGAGGGAAGGGAATAAATCATAACTTAGATCAATTTTTAAAGACCTTCTAAGGATTTTATAAGTTTTAGCAGCCTAGTTATTCTAAGTACTCTAAAAACTCTGGACAATTAAGGTCCGACTTTTACAAATGAATTCATTGAATTTCCACTATATTCCATACATATATCTAAAATGGAAACGGACACAACAAAAAAGTCAAATCTGTTCCACCAGTAATAAAAGTAACTTTTAACTCCATATCTAGATAATTTATAATTTTATAAGGTAAATTTTATTTTATTAATTTAATTTTGGAAATAAAATAAATAAAATAAAATTAATGTTAAGTACGCTATAAATTTTAGTATAGCTTCAACAATGAAAACAATTGTAAAGGTCAAATTAATAGCTTGTAAAATATTTTCGTATTATTCGCTTTATGTTTCATAGTGTAAAGCCATAGTTATTATATTTAAAAAAATACAGGTAATTACTATGATTTCTAAGGCATTTGTATCGCAAAATTACCAAACCATTGCTCTAAATTTATTATCAGGAGGCTAGAAACTGTTATAATCCGGGACAGATTTAATTATGAGTTACTAAAGTTCTATCCATTTAGTTTGGGTATCAGTTAAATATCGGTTTTTAACAGCTTTTTCTGCTAATCTGTAGTTTAAGAAAATGACACCGATGAAAAGGTTAAGTAGGAATAATGAGCCTACGAAAATAAAAGTTATAAAAAAAATTAAAGTCATAACTTGTTGACTATTTTTAACAGGGCCTGATTCAGAAGAGTCCATAAAAGTAAAGAAATAGTCTGGCCAGCCTTCTAAAGTTGAAAGAACAAATAGTGAAAGCATAGCGTTAAATAAGTTGTCCATATTTATGTCGTAATTTGTCCATTTTGAACCTTCTATTTAATTACATTCTGTTTGTCTTATTTTGTATATACTGTATTTATTTTAAAAATTGGTAGGAAATTGGCAAAATTACATTTTTCCTTTGTATAAACTGACTCCGAAAATAGCAAACATCATCCAAATTAAAATTACAACTATTAAAACATTTATTATTCCGCTTACAGATTCTAACAAAGCTGTTACTACTAGTTTCATAGAGAGATTGTGGGAAATAAATCGCAAAGGCCTGAGTGTTCTTAAAAGTCTCAGAACTCTTACGACTGGAATATCTACTTCTTATATAATTGTGTCAATCAGAGAAGCGAGTACGATAAAAAAATCAAGTTGGCTCCTGAAATTTAAAAATTTGTGTTAGAAATATTAAAAATTTAGAATTAAAAATACAACAAGTATTGATGAAAAAATATCATGAATTAGAATTTAAAATAAAAAAGTTGATGAAAAAAATTAAAAAATTGGTTTTAAATATAAATTATTATTAATTAAAAAATTAGAATTAAAAATACAAATATTGATGAAAATATCAAAAATTAGTATTAAAAATACTAATATTGTTGAAAAAATTAAAAAATTATATAATAAGAATAAAAAATTGATAGTGAAATTGAGAAAATTATGTAAAATTATAAGGTTTAAAGAGTTTATTTTAAGTTTGAGAAAATTTTAAATTTTTTAAAGAATATAATATACCAACTGTCTCTTAAATAAGAGTTTTTATCAAATAGAAATCCAAAGGCTATTATTTTTAAAGAGGCTTCAAAAGTAAAAGATAAGGTAAAAAATAAATCAAAGTATTCTGAAATGTTTTTAATTTTTTAATCTTCGTCATCTAAATAAGTATCAACGACTAACTTTAAAGAGCTTTTATAAGATAAAATTTTTTTAATTTTTTATAATTTTCATAAAATTTTTAAAAACATTTAAATTTATTTTGTTATTTAAAATTTAAAATTTTTTTTTCACCTTAAAATTATAAGTATAAAGATGAAAGGTTCAAAATATTTGTGCTTAACAGTTTTGTAACAAATTTGTCTTATACAGTTTTATTTATCTAAAATATAAAATGTTTTTTGACATTCTATATTATAATATTGAATTTTATTTGTTTCTCTTATTTTTTTTGCCTGTTATATTTTTTATTTAAGTTGTTAGGTGAAATTTGGTTTTTTATTTATTGTCTCCTATAGTTCTTCTTCTTCATCTTCTTCATCACTTAGCTCTTGTAAGCCCTAGACAATGTAATTTCGGCTTTTTGATAAATTTTAAGAATTTTAACTTTAAATTTAATATAAAGATTAAGTGGCCCTCTTTTCTTACAATTACTTTTTTTTTTCTATATTATCTGATTTCAAATAAAATATTGGTTAAAAAATATTTTAAATATAAATTATATTAGTATTAAAACTTTACTTTAAATTCCTGATTATAAATTATTGACTTCATCATTTATATCATTATTATCGAATCCTTCTAGTAAAATGGCTAAAAATAAATTTAATAGAACATAATTTCCGATAAAAATCCAACTTACAAAATAAATGAAAGATATTAATTTATGGACATCAGATCTGAGTGCAGAAAGTAAAAGATCATTCCAATTTTCTAGAGTCATTAGCTGAAAAACTGAGAGGAAAGCATTATAAAAGCTGTCAAAATTTTGTCTAGTATCAGTGTCTTCAAAATAAAATTAGCCTCCAAAAATATTCATACCCAATAAAGCATAAATATAGTTAAATAATATTAGTAAAATTAAAATATAAATAAACGAGGTTAAAGTGTTTGATACTACTTTCATTATTATTTTCATATATTATAAACTTCTAATAAGTCTTGTTACTCTTAGGACTCTAAAAGCCCTGAATATTCTTACCGATCTGAATGCTGAGAGAGCTGACCTATTATAAATTTAAAAATATAAGTTTATTTTAGTTTTTCTAAATTTTAAATTTAATAATATATTTTTAATATTTATAAATATTTTAATAAAAAATTAACCTTTGCTATCCGCCTATAATAGCCAATTCAATAAGTGAAAGAATAACAATTAAGGCGTCGAAAATATTCATTCTATCTGTAATATATTCTTTTATTCCTAAGCCTATTAACTTAAGTCCCATGTCTACTGTGAAGATTATTGTGAAGTAGAAATTAAATTTATTTAAAATAATTGAGCCTTTTTCGTCTACAAATCCATCAAGTGCTAAAACAATTGTATTACAAAAAACCATTAACATAATAAAAAAGTCAAAAGCTGAGGATTAAACAATTTTTTTAACAAATCTTCTACAACTTTAAACCACCCCAAAAACTAAAAAAATATTAATATATATATATAATTTTAAATTTAATTATTTTTAGAACAAGGTTTATTTTAAAATTTTATGTTATATTTAAATTTAAATTATTTTATTTTTTTATTATAAGTATATAGTTTTTTTTAAAATAATTTTGTCCTTACTTCCTTATTCCCAAAATTCTCTTACTTCTATGGGATAGTTTAAAGACTCTAAAATTTTGTATATTTATTTCATTACTTAATACTCCTATTAAAAAATACGAGAAACATTTTCTATAACTTAATCTCCACTCCATTCTTCTGAAAATTTTAAAAATATTTATAGATTATAGTTAATTTAATATTTTTTTATTTATTAATTTAAAAAGTTTTAAAAAGTTTTTTAAAATAATTTATTTAATAAATGATTATTATAATTATTTAATTATTTTACCATAAATTAGTTAATAACCATTTCTTTGAGTGACTGCTTGATTTAACTCATAATGTAACAGATCGTTATAAAATTGCTAATAATCTTCGAATTCTTGGAATAAGTATTCAGTATCTTCTTCTATATTTTCTTCTAAAATTTTGCTTACAAGTTATTATTCGCTTTCTTATTAGCTTTAAAGATTTTTGGCGCCGTTGTTTTGGGTTTAAAATTTTTTTCCTGATTTTTTACCGTAATCATTTTTTTGTCTAAGTTCTCTTAAAAAGCCTTAAAGAAATTTTATATTGGTTAAAATTAATAAATAAATTTATTTTAAACTTAATTTAATTTAATTTTATTTAATTTTAATTTTAAATTTATTTAACTATAAAAAAAGAAAATGTTACTTTAATTTTTTTAAGAATTTTCTTTTGTTTTATCCTGTTTAGTTTGTGTTTGTTGGTTATTTTTGGGGTCGTCTGTTTCTTTATTTAAAATTTTGAAATAAATTGTGTCGACCATTTCGTAGCTGTCAAAATAGGTTTAATATTAGTTGTCTTTAATTTTTTTTTGTTTTTACATTTTTTATTCATATTGTTTTTCAAGCATAGAATAACCTCTTTTAAAAGCTATTTCTTTTTTTATTGTATATTTTATTAAAAGAATTTTAAAAAAAAACAATTTATTTTTTAATTACAACTATTTTATTGCTAGTTTGGAAAAAATTGATCTTATTAAATATTTATTTAGTTTCTCTTTTTACCATCACTTTTCTATCTTAATGTGTTGGAGGCCTAAAATTTTGTTTATAATTTTTAAATTTTAAAAAATTTATAATCTAAAATATTTACTAAACAGTCGTTTAATTAAGTTTATTAGTCAAAAATAATTTATCTATTTCTGTATGATTAAACTACTGGAATATTTTTTCTTTAAAAATTATCTTGTTTTTAAGCATAAATTCCAAAATTTTGCGCTCTTTTTCTAATAATAATTGATTATCTCACACTATTCCTTTGAGACATATTTTCGCTTTTATTTCTGTATTTAAAATAATATTATTATAATAATTTTAATTTTATTTAATAAATATTTATTAAAATTATATACTCTTTATAGGGCTAAGGCATTGGTATATAGGTAAAATAAACTATTTTGATATTTTTTCTCTTTTTTCTATATTTTATAAAGAAATTGTCATAATAAAAACATAAAAATATTTATTATATAGTATTACAAATCTTCTATTCGTTAATGAGCATTTTATTCCTATTATCTCAAAATTTCTGGCAAAACATCAAATTTAGAATAAAATTAATTATTATACCTAATCCTTGCTTTAATATATTTAGGATTGTATAGGGATCTATAATAAATCTTTTAATTTTAATTATCCAAATCTTCTCTCTAAAAATGATATTATTTTTTTATTTTAAATTAATTAAGGTTCTTTATATAATTTTAATTATTATTTATATAATTATCATATATTATATTATATTACAAATTTTAGAGAAAGTCTGTATCCAGGGTCATTACTTTTAAGAGAATTAAGATATTCAGTTTTTTTTCTTTTGGCAGCTTACCTTCTTTCTTACATTTTTTTCATATCAAGTAAATCTCCCCTATTATATTAAAATTTTTTAAATTAATATAAAAAGAATTTAAATATAAATTTAATAATAAAAATAAAACAAATATGAAAAATATTAAATTCGATAATTTTATAAAAAAATTAAAAAAGCAAAAAAATTTTAAAATTTAAAATTACTCTTTTTGAATTGGGGTTCTACATTTTTAGTTTTTGTTTTAATTTTGAATTTTTATATCTTAATAATTATGGTTTAATATCAAATCTATTTAATCTTCAAAACATTTTTTTTTTGTATTTTTTATAAATTTTATGTATTTTTTTTAATTTTAATTATTATTTTATTTTTCATCTTCTTTTAAAAATTGTATTTTTTTATTTTATTTCGTAGTTTCCAAAAGCCTTCCCTCGGTTTCCAATCCCTCTGTTTATTATTGATCTTAAATAATAATTTTTTAATTATCAAGTTCATTTTATATTGTTTCAGTTTGGATTTCTTCATCAGATAAAGAAAGGCTAAAATTTTGGTCTATTTTTTAATTTTTAGCAGGAAAATTTTGCTGAAAATCTTGAGAAAGTAAAGAAACTTTTTCTTTATTTTTTTTTAAGTTTTTTTTAAAATTTTTATCTAATTTTTCATCCTCAAAAAGTTTATCTTCATTGTCGTATATTTGTTATTCATTTTAAATTTCAATTTCCTAGTTTTTTTCATTGACTTAAAACTTTAGAAAATCAAATTAATTTAATGAATATTTGAGTTTTAATTCTTAATCTTTATTTAGTTTATTTTATTAGTCCTAAATTAAGTTTTTGTTATTTTTTAAATTTAAATAATTATCCTAAGTTTTTATTTTATTTTGACTATTTTCTTATTATTTTTATTTAATATCAAAATTGAATTTTTATTAGAATTATTCGCTTAGATCGAAGCTGCTTTCAATTCTATTATTTTTCAGCCTTTTAGTTAAAGGTTACATTTTTCGCGAATTTAAGTCATTTTAAAAAATTTTTATATTTTCAGATTTTCGGTTTTTTAGCCTATCAATTTAAAGTTATTGTGATTATTAATTAGTTTTTAAAAAGTCTTGATTTGAAAAATCCATCGAAAATTTTGGAAAATTTGTTTAATTAAAATTAATTTATTTTAGTTAATTTTCTTATGATTTTTATTTCGAAATTACAGGTTCCATCATTCCCGAGAAAACAAATTTTTGGATTCCATCTTTTTCCTGTTTTAAAATTAATTAAAATTAATTTTTTAATTTATTTAAATAATAAAAATATAGTAGCTTTTAAATTTATTTTATTATTTACTGGGTTTTGATAGTAAATTTTGATAGGCTTTTAGGAAATCTGAACCTGTTGATCTAGTTTATAAATATTTTATTCTTACTAATTTTTTATTTATTTTTGTTTATCTTGATTTTCTTATTCATCACTAAAAGTACTGATTTCATCATCAGAATCTGAAATATTTTATATATATTATTAAATTTTATTGGGATTATTATTTATGTTGTTATTTTGAGAATTATGTAGCTAATTTTTTATTTTTTGTTTAATTAACTAGGCTATGTTAGTTTTTTTTTAAGATTTAAAATATCCAGTATTTGCAATGATTCTGGAATCAAAAAAATAGTCTTAATGGGATGATTTTTTATTTATTTATTAAAATAAAAGAGATTTTTAATTAGTATAATATTATTCCTAGTTTTGAGCGAATTTAGTTTTGTTGCTTATATAAATTCCCCATTCTTTGAAGATTTATAAGTCATAACCTATTTATTAATTTTCTTCATTTCCTTCATAGTTTTCAATTGGAGTTGACTAGACTTTGTCCATTATATTTTATTAAGAATCTTCTGGTTTGTGAACTGGTGCATTTGAATTTTAGGACTCTGAAAAGTAGAATTTTATAATTGCAAGAGTTAAATTAATTAAGAAAAAAGCTCCAACTAGGACAATAACCATAAAATAAATAAAAATTATTTCCTATAATATAATAAAATAGTAATTAATTAAATATATTTTATTTTATTTTTATTGTAATTTTTTTTAAATTTTTTTATCTTACTGAGTAACATTTTTATAAAGAGGTCATTATTTAAGTCCAGCCTTCTAGTGTGGTAACTTGAAATACTTGTAACAAAGACCAGCCAAAGGTATCAAAATTCATTGTGTCAAAATATGGGTTAGTAGACATTTTACCACAAATTAGGTTTTTATCATATTTTTCACAATCTGTAGTTGACTAACAAAAACTATAAGTAAATTCTTCCCCTGGTATGTGCTCAACTTAAATTAAAATAAAAATAAATAAATTTATAAATTTTAAATAGATAATTTTAATACTTCCGGTTTGTTAATTAAAACATCTTTTTTTTAGTTGTCCTGAAAAAAGTTGTAGGCCTCCAATTGCAAATATAATAAGGAAAAAAAGTAGAATTAAAACGGAGTTTTTTAGCAAACTTATGGAAGCAAATAATGCGCCTAATATATTTCTAAGTTCTTTTATAGAAGAAATAGTTCTAAGTGGTCTTAGGACTCTTAAAGATCTTAGAGACTGTAAATCTAAATTACTTTCTCGCTGCAAAATATAGGGAATATAGGCGGAAATAACAATAAGAAAATCTAAAACATTCCACATGTCTCTTAAATAACTTTTTTTATTAAAAATGAATCCCATGCCTACAATTTTTATTACCATTTCAACTGTGTAAAAAACCAGAAAAATTGTGTCAAAGGTTTAAAAAGTACTATTATTGTTACTGCTTTTTGTTGGGTCATCCAAGGCTAGTACTATAGAGTTTAAGAGAATAATTGAAAGAGTTAAATAATCAAAAAAAGCGCTTTTAGCAATTTTATAACAAATGTGGCTAATTCCTCTAAAAAAAATACAAAAAAAAAATATGTTTTTAAATTAAAATATATGGAAATGTATTATTTAGTTTAAAAAATTTATATATAAATAAAAAATTGGCTAATTAATTTTTATTTATTTTTTTATTTTTACGCAAAAATTTTCCAAATAAATTTGATGAGTTTTGAGAATGTATTTGTGCTTTGATAGGCTTTTATTCTGTCAAATACATCCATTTCAACTACGTCTAAACTGGGAATTAATTGAATATTTAATTTTTATTTTTAAAATTCTTCTTCGAATTCAGTTTCTAAAAAATTTAGATTATCAAAATAATCTTCTACAAATTCTAAAATGAAATGACTAGAAAGTAACACTGTATTTATTGCACTAACTGATAACTCTTGGTTTTTCAAAATTTGTATAAATTTTTCAATTTCTTCGTTTTCTGCGAAAATTATAAAATAATTAAATAAATTATTGCCTTTTAAATTTGTTTTTTAATTTTTACAAATTTTTTATTAAGTTTCAATTTCATTTTTATTTTCAGTTTTACTATTGGTTTTAGTTTGGTTAATACTTTTTTTAGATTATTTTTGTTAATTTAAAATTTATTAGAATATTTGTCCAATACCATTTAGTTACTAATTGGCACACATTTATTGTTTAGGTAAATTCCAATTTATACAGTTTTTTTTTGGAGTTAAATTTTTTTCGGATTTTTAGTTATCTGAAATGTTATCTGTATTTTAAGTTTCATTTTAGAGCTATTCTTCGTTGAAAATGTCTTGTATTCTTTGATAAATCATATCTTACAGCTGTCTTTCCTTTTTTAAAAAGCAAAAAAACGAGTTTTTAATAAATAAAATATTTATTTTAGCAGATTATTTATTTATAAATAAATTATAATAGAATGATTTTTAAAAATTAATAATTTTTATTAAATTATTTTTACGTTTTACATAACGAGCTGTTATTTTTCTAGTAAAGGTAAATATTCGTCTGAAAAATGTTCGTTTGTTTGTGAAATATTATTTTTATTGTAATTATATGAACTAATAGAATTTTGGTTATTTTTTTATTTTTTTTGTTTGTTTTTTTCTTGTTGGATGTTTAGCAAATTAAGCTGGTTTTACAGTGTTTTTAGCTTTTAATGACTTAAGCTACATTTTTTAATTTATTTTTGCTATTAATTTGGTTAGTTTTATTATTTTAATTGTGTTTTTTTAGAAGATTTATCTTTTTCAGTAATTATTTAATTATTTTTTTATGCATCTGGATTTTTTGCGAAAAGATTATTTGGGTCATTTTCTAGAAGAAAAATAAATTTTAGTTTGTAAATGAAAGAAAATGATAAAAATTGTATTGAATTGTTTAACTAGAATGTATTTGTATTTACCAACTGTATTTTTTTGTTATTATTTTTTTAGTTCTTCTGCCATTTCTATTTTGTTTTATTTTTATTTAAGAAGAATAATTAATATTATTTATACTATAAATGTGATTTCACAAATTGATTTAAAATTTTTTATAAACATTATAAATATAATTAAATATTATAGAAACGTAGTATAATTAAATAAATCTAGAATTTTTATAAATTTTATTAAACTTCATATAATCATTACAGCTAAATTCATTAATATTTCTTTTTGTTTTTAATTTTAATCTAAAATGAAAATAATAAAATTTAAATTAGAAAATAGGTTAGATTAAATATAATGATGAATCAAGAAATTAATATTAAAATTAAAGTTAAATTTGTACCTGTGACCTTTGAACCTGAGTAGGGTACATTTTTTAACTAAGTGTGTCAAAATCGTCATTTTCATCTTCTTCTTTGAATTATTTGATTTCGTAGAGGGTGTCGTTGCAGCCGCCAGCAATTACAGAGAAATCTTGGCCATTTTCGAAAATAGCGAGACTCAAAACCATGGTTCCAATATCAGTTAAAATTTGGATTTTTTCCATTTTTTCCAAGTCATAAACTGCGACTGCGCTGTCACTGCCACCGGAAAATAACTGGTTCAGTTTTTCATAGAAAACAAGAGTGCAAATTTCGCCGCCGTTATGGTCGTCGAAAATTTTCAGAATTTTATTGGTTTTATAATTCATAATTTAAACTTGTCCATTTCCACTTCCGGTTGCTATTTGGTCTGCCTTTAACTTAATTATTTTTGAAACGTAGGAAGAATGGTTTAGTTCAATTTTGGTACATTTATAACTTTCTAGGTCCCAAAGTCTGACCATACAGTCGTCAGAGCCACTAATTTTTATTTTAATTTTAAATTTTTATTTTAATTTTTTATTTTAAATTTTAAATTTTATTTTAATTTTTGTTTAATTTTTATATTGATAAGATATTTTTTACCTAATTAGAGTTTATTTATCGGCTAGGCAAATTGTTATGACGGGGAGAAGGTGGCCTTTGAGAACTTGGAGGACTTCGTTTTTTTTCCACTCCCAAATTTTAATTAGGCAGTCAAATGACCCCGCTGCAATTACGTCTTCGTTAATTTTTTCTAGACATTTAATTTAAGTGTCTTTGTCTCTCAGAGTTTTGAGACACATTCCAGACCCTAATTTAAAAAAAGCGTAATCAAAATCGTAATAAATTATTTGTTTTTAAATTTTATTAAATGAAAAGTTTTAAAGATATGTTAGCACTTAAATTTCATATTTAATTATTTATTCGATAAAATAAAATTGTTTTTTTCACCATATTTGTATAAATTAAATTGCGAATTTATGGTTTTATTATTTTTGGTTTATTTTTAAAAATTAAGTATTTATAATTTTTAATATTTAATTTAGAATAATAGTTACCAACTTCCCAGATTTTGATGGTGTTAGCACCACTCGCAATTGTGTTTTGAGCTAAAAGAATAAGACAGTTAATAGGCTGCGAATGGCCGATTAAAGTTTTTGGAATTGTTCCTTTTTCCCAGTCCCAAAGTTTAATTTCGCAGTCGTCGCCGCCTTCAGCCACACTTTACCTGTCAATAATTACAATTGAATTACAACCTAGACTTTATTTGTCTTAAAGACACCTTTTTAACTAGTAAATTTCGGGGCCCTCTTAGGGCTGCTGGTTTTATTCGCTGCTTAAATTTCGGATTTTTGTCTTTTTTTGCTTCGTTCCTGATTGGGCCACCTGCTGAATTGTCTAGATTTCTTTTATGAGTTCGTTTATTCGACTCAAACTTTCCATTCTAATTTAATTATTTATTTATTTTTTGTAAAATAAAGTGTTTAAAGTGTTGAAAATTAAAAATATTGAAAATATAGAAATAAAATTAAAAATTATAATTTTTAAGCGCTTATAAGTTTTAAGTTTTAAATTTTGAGTTTAAAGCTTAAATATAAATTTAAAATAGATAAAAAGTTTATTTATATAAGATACTTTGATTTGCTAGAGCCTTGAATTTTGCTGATTTGTTTTGAAATATTTTTGGAAATGTTGTTTGGAAGTGCAGGCTAAGATTTTTATTGTTCAGTTAAATTTTTGACTGTTAATTAATTTGCTTCGCTTTCATTTCCCAGAGCTTCTTCTAGAATTGTGTCTATATTTTCTGGGTTTTTTTTGATTTCCTGAATTAAATGTTGCTAAGATGTATTTAGTTTTTTGAGCATTTGTATTTGGTTTTCAAAAGTTTGATTGGTTTTGTTTTCCCTTTCTTGGATTTTATGGTCTTTTAATTTTTTTAAAATTTCTTTAAAATTGAAACTGTTTTTCAAAGTTTCTTTGGCCCCTTGGTGAAAACAATCTTGGAAATCGTTTAACATTTTTTGCTCTTTTAATGGCTAAGATACGATCATGTCGTTTAAAGCTAGGATAGATTTTTGTAAAGATTCATTGATTTTTCCGACCTTATTTTTAAATTTAAGTTTAATAATAGTAATATAAATATTAATTTATAAATTTTAAATTTTAAATCTATCTATTTTTAAAGATATATTTTTACTGTTAGTTTTTCTTTGACACCGTACGGATTACTGTTTAGAATGAAAACTTCAGTAATTTTTGAGATAAAATTTGAGACTATTTGTTCTACGTTTTCTCTATTATAATCTTAGTCTTAATAAGATAAAAAAGGGTTTTGTATTGGGTGAAATGTAGCAGATTATATAGTTTCGAAAAGGAAAAAATGAACTTAAGGCAAAACATGTTTGACTGTAATTTTTTGATGGTTTTTATCATTTATAATATTAATAAAGAAAAATGATGGAATTAAATAGGCTATTGATTTTATTTGGAAAATATTGACTTTTTTTTTAATTACATGTTTCATCAATTTTACCATATTTTTGTAGAATTTTCGTATTAAATATATATCGTTGGTGAAATTTTCTTTGGGATCGTTTAGATTTTTTTTGAAATTTTTTATTAATTCCTGCATATTTAGACCAAAATACCTGTAAATAAACTTGATTTTGATTAAGTTTTGGTTCGTTTCTATATAGAATTTTTTTAATTCTACTTAATCTTTGTTGTCTTTATCTAAATTTATCAAAAATTTGTAAAATTATTCGAAGAAATTCTCAAATTATTAATCTTTTTTAGAGTTATCTAGTAAAATTTGATATCCGACCATTAAAAATATTTTCCCATTTCTCTCAACTTTTTTGATATTTATAGGTTTTTCCTCTAATTGAGTTACTAATTTGAAATTTTGTAGATTTTCTTTCTATATAAATAAAGGATGTTATTTTATTCTTTCCATTTAAATTAAATTGTATCAAGTTTTGTTTGGAAATAATAATTTTTATATTTTTTTTATAAGTTTTTTTAAGTGTGAAATAAATATATTTATTTTGATTAATTTAATTCGATTTGCAAAAAAAAAATATTAGAAAAGTTTGCTAAGATATTCTAAATATTCTTAGTAATTAAAATTATTTTATAAAAAATTTATAAAGGGTATATAATAATTAAAAGTGATTTAATTTTAAACTAAAATTATTCAGTTTCATTTAGTCATTCCAGGGAAACTAGGGTATTTGTTAACCCCACAATATCCGTATCCTGATTTATTTTAAAGATACATATATCCGTCATTTCCCCTAAAAAAAAGTAATTAGAAAAAAGATATAAAATACAAAGACATTAATAATAATTTTTAATAATTAATTTTAAAATTTTAATTTTTTTTTTTTAATTTTTGTTAAGTACCATTTGGTTCCAAAAGAGGCTTGCAAAATCCAGTAAGGTTTTTCGACTTCTTCGTTGTAGCCAGTGATAAGGACAGAGTAGCTTATGTTATCTTGTCCCTTAGTTAGGCAGAAATTTGAGTGATAAGGAGTTTCTCCACCTCTATAGAACCTGAAGCTGTCGTCAGTGGCGTCGACTTTGGCTGTTATAGGCTGTTAAGCGACAATTTTTTTCATTATGTCGGGGGAACCTGATTTTATTTGGTACATGTTTAGAGGTTTGTAGAGGATTTCGGAGTCGTCGTATTTGCAAGAACCAGAATTTCCATTTTCTTTAAGTTAAAATAGAATTAATTTTAAGATTTAATTAATTATTTATATATTTAATTATTTAATTTTTAATTATTTTTTTAAATGTATTGAAATTTTATATTTTTACTGCTTGTGTAAGGATAAGTTTCGTTGCTCATGACTCCGTATTACATAGCATATAAATAAGAGTAAATAGGAGATCCTCCTCTACATCCAGCGGCTTTTAAATTATTATTTTTTATTTTTAAATTTTAATTATTTAAAAATTATAAAATTTTATTAAAATGATGATATTGTTTACAATTTTTGTCACATGAGATAATTTGTTAGGCACTCAAAGGAATTAATTTGTTTCCAGCTAATTTATAGCAAGAAGCAATAGCACTTACAGGGGCAATAGCGTAAGAAGCACTACAAGATCCGGCATCTTAAACAGTTGTAACAGCTCCTTCTTGGACCCAGTCAACGGAAGTGGGAAGGTCTGCTTAGAATCCAGTTAAACTGTCTTCTTCTTCGAAAGCATTCATAATTGTATTTTATTATTAGGACTGTTATTTTTTAAATTTTTTAAAAAAATTAGTTATATTTATATATATATATGTATTTAATGTTTATATTTGTAATTATAGGATTTTTATATCTATACTTGTATTTTTATGTGTATTTATATTTATGTTTCTAAGATTTTTATATTGATATTTATATTTAAAAGATTTTTAAATAATGATTTGTTTTTTTTTTTTTTTTCAATTTCCGAGATTTTTTTGGGTTTGGGAGATAGAAAAATTATTTTCTAATAATCTAATATTTGTATTTAAAAGAAATTGGTTGTTATTTAATATAGGTGAAAAGAAAAATTAATAGGGATCTTTTTGAGGTAGTTTTTTAAATATTTGGAAAGTTATGATGTAAAATTGTAATAAATTTATATGTATTTACTTCTTCGACTTTTTATAAATATGTTTGGATATACTCATCTTTAGTTAACCCGGCCATGTGATTTAACCCAACAGCTTCATATCCGACTTCTTTGTTATATTATTATATCCATTCGTAATTTTTTTTGAAAACTTGGAATCTGTAATCTTCTTGGCTATTTTAGTAAATCATTCCGTTTTCCTACGAGTAATAAAAATAGGTAGGTTAGTTTAATTAGTATAAAAAATAAAATTTAAATTTAAGAGATAAAAAATATTAAAATATTTTAGCATTTATAGGGTAATTTAATTTAATAAAATTAGAAATTAAATATAAAATTACTTATTTCCAGTTTTAATAGATTTTGTAGATATCTTGTCTGATATTTCCTTATCCGTTTTCATTTTGATTGTTTTCAAATTGAGAGACTAAGAAAACAGAGCCAGTTAAAAGTAAAGCTAATAAAATTGATTAAACTTACATTTTTATTTTTATTTTTTATTTATTATTATTATTTTTATTTTATTTTTTTAAATATAGTGAAAATCACTAGAGGTTAATTTTTTTAATTAATTGAATATCATAAAATTTATAAAATCTTCTAAATATGTAAATGAAAACAATTAAATAAAACAACTGATTAATAATGGTAGAGTAAGAAATATAAATAATTAAATTATTCTCTTTTTAGAAATTATGCAATTATAAAATATTAAATTATTGAATTATATATAATGTATATGATTTCATAATTTATTCAATTTGATAATTTTGAAATTAAATTAATTAAAAATTTTAAATATAATATGACTTGAAATAAATATGACTATTATTTTAATTTTCAATTTCCTAAACTTTAAATTTTAATTAAATAATTAAAATGATTTTTTTGAATATTCTAAACTTTTAAAAAAATTTAGAAAACTAATTAATTTATAAAATGATCTTCTTAGAATACAAAAATAAATATTTAAAAATTAACTAATAAAGGGAAAAAAAAGATATATTGATATTTTATGATTAACTTATATATTTTTATTATATTATATAACTCTTATAAAACAAACTTGATTTTATAATTAATATTTGTATCCAATTATTAATAATTATTAATTTATATAAATTATAAATATATAAAGAATGTGATAATTTATAATATATAGATAAGTTAGTTTAAAAAATAAATTAAATTAGTGTTAATATATTTAAAGAGAGCAGTCAGATTTATTATAGTTTGGCTTTTTTCTGTATAATTCTTTTGGAAGGAGGTCTTTTTTTGATAGTAGAATTATCTTTTACAGGTTATTTTTTATCTTATAATTTTTATTTTTGAATAGGCAATTCTTCTATTTACTATTTATATTATGATTTTTCTTAACGAATTTATTCTTATAAAATTTACTCCTATTCTTATTCTTCCATTTGTTATTTGCAATTAAGTTTATTACTATTTTGTTTTCTTTACTATTTTTATTTCTTTTTGTTCTTTCCATTTTATTATTACTATTATTATTGTTCTTATTCAAAATCTTATTATTAATTTTATTATTATTATTCTTCTTCTTCTTCTTGTTATTATTTTTTTTATTATTATTGTAATAATTATTGGTCTTGTAGTTTAGCTGTCTTTTTTTAAGTTTGTTTATTATTATTTTTACTACTTTAATTTTAATTTTGATTAATATCATGGATAATATTTTCACTATCTTCTTAGTCTTCGTCAAGTTCTGGCAAATCGTCGTTATTTTCACTTGCAATTTCGTCAGAGTAAAATCTTTATTGAAGGTTTCTGCCAGTAACGGGAGTTTAGAATATTTCTTAGTTATTAGGAGTTTTTAATTTTTTATTAGAAGTCATATCTTTATTGGGATTGGGCGTCGTTACTTTGCTTTTGCTAAGAGAAACCAATTTTTGCTTTTTTTCCAAAGTTTCTTCGTGTTTGTTGATAATTGATTTCTTTTTGTCAGCTACGGGAGTCTTTTTTAAACTGTTTTATTATTATATATTTTATTATTGTTATTATTGATGTCGATTTTGTAGCTGTTGTTGTAAATCGTAGGGTATTTGTTGATCTTAGAATTAAATTTATTACTATTATTGATATTATTGTTATTACTTTTTGTTGAGGAAATTGAGTTTTTGCTAAACTTGATTTAGTTTTTTTGTGGTGGAGGAATTATTAGTTTTGAAATATGGGTTTTATTATTTTTATGCTGACATTTGATTTATTTATTTTTATTACTATTATTACTATTAAACATTTATATTGTTTTCTAAAATGTTATTTTATTCGTTTTCATCATTACTTATATCTTCTTCTTAATGAATTTAGTTATTTTCGTGGTGGATTTTACTTCCACTGTTTTAAGCTTGTTTAGAGTTGGAACTCATTTTTTATTCCGATTATTAATTACTATCTTCTTATTCAATATCGTCTTCAATGTCAGTTTAAAGAGATTATTAACTTTTTTGTTTTTATTGTTTTTGAAGAGGCTTTTTTCCACTGAAGAATTGCTGTTTTTATTAGGGAGTTTTTTGAATTGACTGATTTTAGCTTTTAAAAGGCTAATTTTTATGATTTTTTTAAGGAGTTAACAACTGTTAAATTTTCTTTTGAGCAGATAAAGAAGTTTATTACTCTTTTAACTGATTAGATTTTTAAAAGGAGCCTTCTTAGTCAAATTTCATTTATTTAGCTATTTTATTATGGTCTTTATAGCCACTCAAGAAGTTCAGTTATCTGACTTAGTTTCCTTAGTGGAATTGTGAGTAAGGGTGTAAATTATTATCTTACTATTATAATTATTTTTATTATTGTTAATGTTATTATTAATACTCGTTGAATTGATCAGTTAAATCTTGGTTTTGACTTGATTCTTATTCTTATTCTTGTTCTTGACTTTCTTATTAATTTTCTTGTTATTCTACTTCATTTTCTTCTTCATTTGAAGAAATACTGGGCCTTCTAGGGTGCATATAGATAGGATGAGGAGGGTAACCGTACATATATCCTTAAAATTAGTTGTAATAAGAGGGCGGGTAAGGAGCATTGGGAAAATACCTCATTTACTGACTCATATGGAATTTTTCTTTGTAGCCCTGACTGTGATAGTACTCAGGGTAATAATTGTGGTAGAATTCTTCGTAGTAGTAAGGCATTTCTTTGATTTTTTTTTTGGTTGAACTAGTCTGAAATTGGTGCATGTTTGCAGGAAATTAATTTCTTCTTACGGTTAAAGCTGAGTCGTCTTGGGTTTGTTAAGGATTTGTTTGTAATAAGTGTTAACAACATTTATCAGTACAGTTGGGATAAGGGTAGTAAGGAGGCGGCATTGGGTATCTACCTTGTTCTAGAGCGGAATCTGGAGGGTAACTGGGGTAAGGATAGGGGTGGGGAGGATAGTACTGTTGCGGGTTTAGGTGCATTCCGGGGAGAATTTGGGAATTGTAAGGAGTTGGGTCGTCGTGGTTGCAGGGACCTCCTCCTAAATTGTGACACTGCTCACATTTACAGAGGTCTGTACAAGGGACGCCGGCCTGGAAACATTCGCAGTATTTTTTGGTGCAGTGGGATTTTTTACAATTACACCCTTTTTGGTGTTGTTTTGCGTCGCTTGTTATTTCGTCCTTAGTTAATTAATTAATTATATTTAAGATTGAGATTGTTTAAGTTTTAATTTTTAAAGATTTTTGATGTTCAGTTTTTAATTAATTTTATTTAAAAAAGAATATTTAAGTTTTAATTTTTAATTTTTAAAAGGGCTATTTATAGATTAGTTTTTTACTTGTAAAACTTTAGGTTGGAAGGCATTTGGATTTCTTTCTTTTAGCTATTGCATGGCTTAGTTTTTTTCTTCTTCGTTTTCAGGAATATTGGCGCAGTTGGTACAATTACAGTCCTTTAAAATAATTTTATTTTAAAATAATTGAATAAATTTTTAAACAATTAATTAGTTTTACCTTGCAAAATTGTCCAGCTTAAAAGCATTCACAGTACAATTTCAAGCATCTGCTTTTTTTACAGTTACAAACAATTTTTTATCTTTTGGCGGTCGAGCCGGGCCCAAAAGATATAGCTCTTTGCATTTTTAAATTAGAATTGAAATTCTTAGATTCATCTTCGTCCTTTTTAAAAATTAAAAAATTAAAATATTTAAATTAATTATTTTTTTTAAAACTAAATTTTACCAGAGATTCTTCATTTTCATATCCTTAGGATTATTTAAAATTTTGTTTTTTAAACGAACTTCTATCTTTTTGACTTTAAGTTTGCTACAAAGCTGGGGTATTTGGCTTATCATATCTATTAATATAAATTGTTTTTTAAAATTTGGATAAAAGTATTTTATTTTTATAAAATAAAAGTTAAGATATATATATATAAATTATAATAAAATTTTAAATAAATAATTAAATAAAAAGTTATAATTAGATTATATAAAAAATAGAATTAGTTTGTTTATACCCCATAAAGGAGGCAGTTTGAGACATGCTATTTTCGGCAAAATCTTAGGAACAATTGGTGTTGGGTCCAGTTTATTAAGACAAGTTATTTTTGTTAATAAGTCCGGAAAACAATTCCCTGGGTTTTCTAGTAGGATTTACAGGAGTGGCTTTTTGACTACTGACGCCTTGGAAACTCATAGTTCTGGGCGGGAAAGCGAGGGCGGGAAAATGTCTGAATTAGTTAAAACTGCCGTTCATTCCGTCTTGACTGAGGGCCTTTTGAGAGCCGAAACTCATTTGAGATTGTTATTTAGCATTTTTTATTCTTTGACTATCTGAAAATTCTTCTAATTGGTTTAGTTCTTCTTCGATTCTAAAAAAAAAGAAAATTTTATTAGATTAAATTTATTGATATACGTATATAATTTAAAACTAAAAATTGAAATTTAATAAAAATTTAATTAATATAAATAAAGTGATTTAAATCAAATTGAAGAAATATAAGTAAAAAAAGAAATTGAAATAGATAAATAGAAATATTTTTTAGTTTTTTATTTACTGATTTGTGGGGTTGTGATGGTGTTGGTGTTTAGAACACGCATCTTGTTCTCTGGGAATTTCATTAAAATCTATTTTTTTTTATAGAATTTTTTCAGCCATGAATCCAAAATAAGATCCCTCTTTGTTTCCTTTCATTGGGGAGGGACTTGCGAAAATTTTTAGTTAGTTTCCTTTCCTATTTTAAAAAAAAATTATTTATATATATATTTTAAATATTAAGTAAAAATTTACCAGTGATTAGGAAAAATTAAAGTTTTAATTATTAAATTTAGAAATTAGAAAAAAGAAAATAAAAAAGTGCTATAGTTTACTTATTTTCGTGGCCTTTTTGGACATCTTAGATTTTAGCAAAGGGAGATTGGGCATAGAAGGGTTTGGAAGGCAAAGGAGAAAGTTGATTCATGCAGAATTAGAGAAAAGGAGAGTCTTATTATTTGAATTGGTTAACTGCTGCGTGGTTAATTTTTATTTGAGGGGTCATTTACGGAGTTTTCAAAGGGTGCATGTTTTCTCTCTCGAAAATGTCTTAGTAGTCTTCTTCTTCTTAATTTTCTGTTATTTCTTATTATTGTTATTATTATTATTGTTGTTTTTATTCTTGGGAGGGTTTTTTGGTGAGGACGTTGTTGCTGTTGTTATTTTTAATAATGTTGTTGTTTTCGAGGGGAGAAACGAGGTTTTAAAAAATAACATTGGATGAAAAATCATGTTAGTTTTGGTTGTGGGAGGTTGGGATTTGTTATGATTTTTTATCGGAGTTTAGATTTTGTTCTTGGTGTGATTTGCCTTGGATTTGTTTTTTTGTGGAACTGTTTTTGGAAGTTTAGATGTTATTTGTGCTGTTTTGGGTTTTTTAATTATTTATGTTGTTTGTTTTATCTTAGGAGAGCTTAAATCCTTACTAAAATTAATTTTATTGGATTTGTTCATCCTACTGCTATTAAAAATCAAAAAAGCTATTGTTAAGTTAGTTTTCGGTATTTTTTTTGATTTCTTCTTCCTCTCTACTTTCATTTCTATTTAAATCTATGCTATTTTCAACTTCTTACAGGTTTTATTATTTCTCACTGACTTGTTAAAGTTCTTCTAAAATTAAAAATTAAAATAAATCAATTGAGTCATTAAAGGGAAATGAAGATTAAAAAATGAATTTTATGTTATAATAGCGAGAATAAATTTGAATTGCGCATTTTATTCTAAATTTTTTTACATTTTTTTTCTTATGAATTTTCGCCTAATGACATTTGTTATTACTAAATTTTCTAAGGCTTTTATATTTATATATATTATATTTATTTTATATTTTTTATTTGTTTTTGTTTTGTTTTATAATTATTATAAATTTTGGAGTGCTTGATTTTTAATTATCAATTTAGAGGGAAAAAATATAGTTTTTTAAAATACAAATACTCATTATTAATTGATTTAATTCAAATTATTAATTAGTTGATTTTAGGATTTTTAATCATATGGAGTAATTAATTATAAAGTTTATAAGATATTAAAAGCAGCTAATGTGATTTTCGCTTTAACTTTATGAAATATTTTCATAATTAGCAAAAATTAATTAATCGGTAAAATTAACATTGCTAAATTGGCTAATTATCAATTATGTTATGTAATTTAAATAAGGAAAAAAATAAAATTGTCGTGTTTAATTTCAAATAAAAAAAAGAGGGGAAATTTGATAAAAGTATTCAGATTTTTACTAATCCAAATTTAATTATAAAATATAAATCAATTAATTTTTCATAAATTATATGAAATTTCTTATTTTCTTAATTAATTTGAATACACGTAAACTAATAACCTTTTTTTAGTAAATATATAAAAAAAAAAATTTTTTTAATTTTGGTTTCAAACCTGAACATTTTAATAAATTATAATTTCATTCAAGCATTATAAAAAATTTTTTTTAAAATTTTAATAAAATTTGGTAAAGTTCTTAATATTATACAAATAAATGAAAAATAATTATTATTAATATTCTAATTAAACAAACTACTAATAAAATTTTTATTATTTAAATTATAAACTCTTAGAAAGTAAAACAATTTTTCATAAAATTAATAAGTTTTTATTTTTCATTCAATTTTCCAAATTTAGGTTATAAGACTTTTTTTTACTAGAGGACCTTTATCTTCTGACAGGGGAAATCATGGAAACTTTTTTTTATTCTTAATTTTCATTTATTAAATTATTTCCTTAATTATTATTATTATTTTAATTATTAGTAAACTGTAAATTTTAGTTAAAATTTTAAGAAACTGGAGTTTTGTTAGCAGAAACGAAGGCACTATCGATAATTCCCAAATTATTTTCTTAAATTTACGATTTTTCTTCTAATTTTTGCAGGTTTCTGTTAATTATAGAGTTTTAAACTAGTTTATTTAGGTCGCTAAACTAATTTTTGAAGCTGTTTTTTCCAATTTAACTATTTTTATTTTCTAAATAAATTTATTCTTAATTTTGATTTAAATTTTAATTTAGATTTATTTTTTGATTTTTTTCTCTTCTTGTGATTCTGGATTTGGATTTTTCGTTAATTTTGTTTTGGAAGAGTTTTTGGGTCGCTTCTATGTTTTGGAGTTGGTTTTAAATATCTTTTTCCATTTGGTTATTTTTTTTTTTTGAAGAACTGTATTAATTTCCATTTATTGAAAAATCTTTTAAATTTGTGCTTTCGTTTATATTATTGTTTTGACAGGCCTGCATTTTAAGTGTTTTTGAACTTGAATTTTATTAAGAATTACTTTTAGAAAGGTTTAAATTTTAATTTATTTTAACAGGACTTTAACTATGGGTTTGTTTAATTAATTCTTATTGAGAAAAATGATTGTTTTTGTAGCTTTCAAAACTGTTTTTACTCAGTTAGCTCTGGTCAGCTTGGTCTATATTAGATGCGGAACTTTTTTCATTTTAGTTATAACTATTTTTTTTATTTGTGTTGAGGTTTGAGTTACTATATTAGTTATTTAAAGTTTCGTTGTTTTTTTGAAAATCAGATTAAATATTATCTAAATAAACGTCTCTTTTTTAATTATTACTTTGATTATTTTAGTATAATTCGCTATCCCAGAAATTTAACGTGAAAGATTGGTTTTTGGAAAGGTAATTTTGAGTACTATTATTTCTCATTTTTCTACTAAAGTTATCATTTCTTTTTTTGTTTCTCCTTTCACCAGTAGCAAACTGAATTAATTTTATAATTATTTGGATTATTAATAAATTTTAAATTAAATTAAAGTTATTTATCTTACTTAAACTTGGCTGTTAGAAATTGAATTGTCATGCTTTTTATTAAAAATTCGATTATTTAATAAATAATATATTATAAATACAATATTACATAAAAAAAAAATAGTTTTGGTATAGAATTATATTATATTATATTATTTATACTTCAAGTACGGTAACTGATTCTATTTCTTTTTTATTAGTATCCTAATCATTTTAATCTTTTTGTTTTAAATCTTGTTATATATTTTAATTTTAAATATCCTTAAAATTATTATTTTATGACATTTAATTATTATTATTATTTAAAGCTTCAAATTATTAATCTATTTAGTCATTTTATTTTTCTTTATTTTTGTCTAATTACATTTAATTTTATAGTTAATTAGGTAAATTTTATGAAATAGAGTCAGAATTTAAGTGTTTTAAGTTATTTTCTTTCTAATTATTTATGTCGGTTGTATCTTTTTACTATTAATTACTATTCAAATTCTAGTTGTTTAAATCTGGATCTTAAATATATATTAATTTAAAATAAATAAATATAATATAAATGATATTTAAAATTTTATAAAATTATTTATACCTTTAGCATTTTAATAGGTGATTTATTGATTTTACTTATTTTACAAATAATCTTAAGTAGAGTTTTAAGGTTAATTTGAAATTTATTCGCTTTCGAATTTTTTCAAATCAGGTTATAATTATTTATTTACCTATTATTATTATACTTGCTAATTCGTTGATATGTTCCAAGAACAAGTTCTTTTTGTTCTTATTGAATTATTTTATTCTTTTAATATTTGTTAGAATTTTTTTTTGTTAAATTCTAAATATGCAAGGTAATCTTTTTAAAGCTATATAAATTAGGTATTGAGTGGGTTTTATATGGCTTAAAATAAAAATAAAATTATAAATAATTATCATTATCATTAATTTTTAAATAAATTAGTTTAAAATATTTTACAAAGTAGAGGTTTAAAATCATCTTTTTTTTTCAAAATTGATAAAAATCCACAGATCCAGTTTTTATATTCGTAAGAATCGCAAGCATATAATTGTAAAACTTCTTTTCTAAATTTAAGTTTAAATTTAGCATTTTATATTTTCATTTTTAAAATTTAAATATTTACTGCAATGTTTTTTAATAAATTGTAATAGGAAAAGTCCAATAATCACCATATTACTTTTTTTAATTGATTTTTTATATCGGGGCATCGGTAATTAAATCTATATCCTAAAAAACACAGAAAAAATTAGATAAAAAATTAAATATTTCACTGGTTTTTTTAAAAATTTTTAATAGAATTTATTACTGATAAGCTGATTTGCCTTATTTCTTTTAATTTAACAAATTTTTTTTTAGAATAGTAGAAGTTTAAGGTATTAAGATCTAAAGTAAAATACCTCTCATTAAAATCTCCAAATAATCTACCTACTGAATCTAATTGTTTTACCTTTCTCATAATTCCTTAAATTACTTTAGGTCCCTTAAAATTTTAGAGTTCAAAATTGCATAAAATAAATTTTAATTATATTTATTAATTTTTATCATAGGAATATAAAATAAAAATAATTTATTTATTTATTTAATTTTAGCAATAAAAATATAAATATATGATTGTTTTTTACTGGATAGCCAGGGTCTACAAAATATAAAGAGTTGTTTAATTGATTCATTTGTTTTTTTTTAGGTTACAATTTTATTAAATTTGTTTTTTTTTTTCTTTAATTTCTATTATAGTAATAATAAAAAATATTTAATTAAAATTATCTAGGAAATTCAATTTTTTCTATTTTTATTTAAATAAAAGTTATTGATCATAAATATATCATTTTTCTAATTTTTAATCAATACTTATTTAGTTTTGAATGGCTTCAGCACTATTTTTAGCGACGAAAGATAAAAAGAATTTAATAATAATTTTTATAAGAATTTATATAAAAAAATAATTACAAAAAAAATAAAATGAAAAAATACAATAATTTGATATCGTGAATGAGATACTTTTTATAACAAGTTTTTATTTTTTTATTTTAAAATTAAATAAATATATTAATTGTTGATAAATAGGCGTATTTTAAATTGTATTTATTTATACAAATTCGTCAAATAAATTTCAAGTTATAATTGAATATTTTTTTTTGATACCTTAATATATTATAATAGAGGGTCAAATAATAAATTAATAAGTAGTTTTATTTTTTAATAAAAAATTATTTGAAAAAATTGATATAAACTTTTATATTATTTTTATTGAAGTTATCATAAAGAAAAATTATTTTTTATATATAAAAGTATTATTTTTATATTTAACATAAATATAATAAATGTAGATTTGTCAAATAAAAATATCAAATTTTATAGTTATATTATATTTTTTTTATTTTTAATATAGATATAATAATTTCAAAATTATGTGTAAATTTGTACTTGACTTTGGCTTTAGTAGATTTTAATAAAAAAGAAATATTTGATGATTTAAATAAATTAAGTGAGAAAACAAAAGCTATTTTATATATAGATTATTTCAATTAATATTAAATAATTTTTATATTATATTGAAAATAGAAAAATTAAAAAATATTTTAATATTAATATTTAATAAAGTAGGAACTAATTTAAATAATTTTTTTATATAAATTTGTGGAAGGTAAATGTTTTTTAAGGATTATTATGGTTTATGTTAAAATATATGTAAAATTAAATGATAATGTTAATATAATAAGTAAAAAAAAAATAGATATGAATATTGATTATTTGCGTTTTTATAAAATAATTAAAATTAATATTAATATACTGAACTTAATTATTATAATTTATTATTTTTATTTTTAATAATACTATAGTTATTTATTTATATAGAATAAATAGTAAACTATTTAGAAGTATATTAAAAATAAATATATATATAATAAAAATGAGTGAATAAATATAAATTTAAGAGTTACAATCTTTTGCAAGATCATAAACATTTTCCAGTCAAAACTAATAAAATCAATTGAAAAGCGATACTATAAGTTTAATCCATGATTCTTTAAAAAACATAAGAGAAGTAAAAATAATAGTTTTTAGAGTTTTTTTTTTATTGATAAAAATAAGTTAGATTTTAGAAAACAAATTTTATTAAAGATAAGTTAATAAAAAAGATAAACGATTTTTTCTTTATTTTTATTTAGAATTATTTTTTTTAATTTTAAAAATTTATAAGGGGAAAAGTAAGAAGATGATTGTGAAGATAAGCAAAGTTTTGTAGCAAATTAACTAATTTCCTTCAACTTTGAGGATGAAGTTACAGCTTTATAGGCGATTTTTTTAGTGTACTTTTTAAATTTTAGTTAATTCAAGTGAAGAAGCAAATTTGGATGTGGGAAGAAGGTCCAAAACTTTGTTCAAAACTATTTATAAAATTTTGAAATAAGGCTCTTTATTTTTAGAAGATTGGAACGAGGAAATGGAACTAATTGTCGAAAATATAGAGGAATTTGCAGAAGATATGGAGGAAAATTCTTTTAATTAGGTCCCTTATGAAACTAATACTGTATTGTAGGCGTTTGAATTGGTATAAAAAAATTAAAAATAATATATATCAATTGAAATATAATAAAAAATTTTTTTAAATAGTTGCTTATAAAGATTAAAATTTTTTATTTTTTTTAATATTATTTGAAGGTTTAGAAATACGACCCTGAAATTATTAATTTTGAAGATTGTGATGTTTAATATTTATTAGAAGAAAGCAAAAGAATAAAGAAGGAAAAAAAGGAGCAGTTGAAATAGATTTATATAGAGTAAAATATTTCTGATAACATAGAAGATAGTTTTGAATAGATAAACATGAATCCGTCAAAAGCAGATTTTAATAAGGAAAGTTTGAATAGAATTTCATTTTAAAATAAAGTAAAAAAGTCTAGGATTTTTCAGCCGGGTTCACTTATAAATTTGGCCAAATAAACTTCAAGTTTAAGAAAAAGTTAGAATTTTTAGAATTAATAAGATAAAACTATTTAAAAGTAATATTTGAATAACTTAAAAGGAATTGACAATCCTAATTATGATCCGCTCAATAAACCTTTGTATTAGCCAGGTAAATTTAATAAAAATTGATTATAAATAAAAAATTAAAAAAATAAAAAATTAAAAAAATTAAAAAATATTTATAGAATAATTAAAATGTTTTTTTCATGATAGGAACCTTTTATATGAAAGAATTTTTAGTTTGTACTTTAAAATTGTATTTGTCTTGGATTATTTATTTTTAATATGAAAAAAATAATACAAGTTTACTTTTTTATCTTAAGTAGGGCGATTAAATAGTTCAGTAACTTTAGGATTAAACTGTAAAAATAAATGATATATATTTTCCATATTTTATTAAATTTATTTAAACTTAATATAATTATTAAATTTATTAAATTTTAAAATAGAATCCTGATATTTTGCAGCTGGTTGTTTAATTTTAATTCAGAAGGGGGAATATTTACTTCGCTTCTAAAAAATTAGATTAAGCTTTAGAATTTTACTAATAAGCTTACGATTTTTCTCACAAAGAGTTACTTTTAAGAACGAAATTGTATTAGAATTTTTGTGAAAAAAATGTTAATTCAGCTCTTTTAATTCAGGCAAAAACCGAGAATATTATAAAAATAATGACAATAACTTTGTAATAAATGTCTTAAATTTACGATTATAAAGGAGAATATTACTCGGTTTTGGAGACTCTTAAATTAGCTTATTGGATTTCTAAAAATTATTTGCCTGAAGAGTATTCTGAGCTTTTTACTAATATAAAAAGTTAATATAAAGATTAGAAGAAAAAATATTAGAATTATATAATGGAACAGAAAGAAATAAGACATATTTTGTAGGGAGCTCTGGGAATTAACATTTTAGATGCTATTTTAGATAAGAATATGAAAGAGGATGAAAAATTGTAATTAATTTAAAATTTTCAAAATTTCATTTTATTTTAATATATCTTTATTTAAATGTTTTTAATATAAAATAAATAGAAATGATGGAGAAAATTAATAGAATGAACAAGACTTTACTAATTATTTTAATAAACTTATGTATGAGAAGTATAATTATGAATAGATAAATTAAAATTCCGTTTTTGTTGTAAGAGATAAAAATAAGATTTTGGAGCAAAATTAAAAGGATAAAACCGCTGGTTAAAAAAACAAAAGGTATTCTTTTATGGTAAGGAATAATTAAACAAATTAAAATAATTAGAGCAATAAAAATGGATTAAAAATTAACACATAAGAAGACATTGAAGAATAAGCTGCTGAATATTATGAACAGGATTAAATTTAAGAAAAAAGTTTAATTTAAGATTAAAATTTGGATTAAAATTCTTAGAATGTTTCTGAAGGTTCCTTAAATTCTCAAAAAAACTTCTAAAAATCTAATAAAAAAAGTGAAGATTAAAAAATTGATTAACAAAATGTGAGTTAAGAATAAGAATACAACGAAGAATAATAAAAGAAATAAATAATTGAAGAATTATAAGAATCAAATAAAAGTTTTTAGAATAATAATAACAATAATTAATGTAAATATTAATTTTTAATATTTATTTATCGTCTTTTATTTGAAGCTAAAATTAATCACATAAAAATTATAAGTTAAGTTTTATATGTTATAATTTATTTTAAGGAAAAATACATTTTTATTAGCATAAAAACACATGAACTTAAAGTTTAAATTTATATTTATATTTAATTTTCGTTGAGTACGAAATTTAATTAATATGTTTTATTTTAAAATTGTAGCTGGAGGTTTATAATTTTTAAAAATTTATGTTCTTTATATAAAATAAGCCGCTAATAATAATTAAATATATAACTTATTTATATAAAAGTTTATTATAAATTTTTATTTTTATTAAAGCTCCCTAGAATGTCAAGAAAGAAAACAATTGGGAACTAAATTCTACAGTTTAGAGTACAAATTAAACATAAGCTTCTACGTTCAGAGGTAATAAAAAAATAAAAATATAAATAAGTATTAAAAAAAAAATAAGTCATAAATAATTTAAATATAAAATAAAATCCTTTTGATTTTTTCACAAGATTTAAATAACTATTTAATTTTTTTTTTTTATAGTTGTAAGCAAGTTTAATAAAAATAATAACACAACTACAAATAATAATATTTCTACTGATAATTAATCTAAAGCTATGTCTTTTACTTAAGTTCTTGAGAACAATAGTATTTATTGTAGCAGTTCAAATAGGAAATTATTTTCAACTACACATAAAGTTTAAAGTAAACAAGAAGGTTAATAAAAATAACATACTAAAAGTTAGAATTTAAATAAAAATATTTACAATAATGAGAGTGTTAAATTAAATAAATAGCACAATACTAGTTCAGTTCCAAAATTAATTTAAAATAATTAAAAGGATAAAAAAGGAGAAAATTAAGAGAAATAAAATATTTATTAGTTGAGTTAAAATTCTGGTAGTTTTTAAAAAAGTAAGAGTTAGTTTAATCTTAATTTGAAAGGGAATTTTTCGCAAAGAAATTTGAAAAGCAGTTAAAATTTGAATGGCTAAATTTAAAGTCAAAAAAATTCTTTGTAGCTGCCTGTGGCTAACAATTATGAGATTTCAGGGATTATTATGCCCAGTTCTAAGGAAATTAATAGTTCTTAAAATTTTGAATAACAATAATAATAATTAAATTTATAATAAAGGCAATAAACTGGTCTAAATTTAGGAAATGATAAAAATGGAGAATAAAACAGAGTCCTTTAAGCTAAGATTTTTTATTCTTAGCTTTCTAAGAAATCAGTTTTAAAAAATAGAAACAGTTAGCATAAAAAATTTAGTTAGGCTAATAATTTGTTAGAGGAAGATGAAGAAGCCGAATTACCACAACCTAAGTGCTTAACTACACAAAAATGTAAATTTATATTATATATTTGTAAATTAAGAAATTAATGCACTTTTTTAATTTTTAATGATTTTTTTTTTAAATTTTTAATTAATTATTAATCATAAAAAATTATTTATAGATTGGAATGTAAAAGAATAAAAATTTTACAGCGAAAGTGATGGAAAGAAGTAGACAACAAATATGTATGTAAATGATGTTTTAGAAGATGGAGAGAATTCGTATTCTAATTTTATTTAAAGAAAAAAATAGTTAGAAATTTAAATGTAAAAAAATTAAGATGATCCTTATTTTATGGAAAAGCTGGAGAAATTTTAGGCTAAAGAGGCCCGTAAGAAAAAAATGGAAAAAATGAGAAAGCAAGAATATTTAAATTCCATGGACGGATAGATGGAAAACTTAATATTGGAAAGTCTTTAAAATGGACAGAACACTCTAAATTATAGATAGTAAAAATTAAATAAAAAATATATATAAAAATAAAATAAAATAAAAAATTTAGATAAAAAAAAATTATATTTTAAAATATTGATTTTTATTTTTTAGTGTTTAGAAAGGAATGGAAAATTTGTAGAATGACGAATCTTTTGACAAGAATGAGTTCTCATTTTCCAAAAATTAGTTGATATTCTAGAAAAAATATTCTGGGAAAAAATAGCAGCCTATGTTTCAAAAAGGGCAAACTGTTTAAAAAATTTAATTGGAAAAAAATATGTTAGATTTTGATTATGTAATTATAATTATAATTATAAATATAAATATAAGTATAAATACTTATTTTTAAAAGAAAATTAAGTAAAAGTAAAAATAAAATATTTTTTTTTTTAAAAGTAAACATAAGGTTTACTAAAAGCTTAAATGAGGTAAAAAGAAGTATACGATTCTAAAAAGGCTTAAAATTTGTAAAGAATTTAGCAATAAGAGTATAAATTTATCGGTAAAAGCGAGTAAGATTAGACCTTTGTTAACTAATAACAATAGAAAAATCGAAATTAAGAAGTAATTTAAAAGAGTCGGAATTTTAACAACACTCCTAAAGATTCTATAATTAAGGGTAAAAATAGCGAATTTATGCAGGGATTAGTTAAATTTTAGAATAAAATGGATTCTTAAAGTACTTTGAATACGCCTTAGAATAAAAATTTTTAATAGATTTAAGTTGGTAATTAGAATAATATGGTTAGTAAAAGATAGAGTAATGTTTAGAGAAAATATAGTAGTATGTCTACTGATTTGGACGGAGAAGAGTAGGAAGTTAGAAATCCAGAGTATTATAAAGAATATGCTAAATCTGTAAATTAATAAGAATTTATTAAATTTATTAAATTGTTAGTTTTAAAAGAATATTTTTTTGAATTTTTAATACTATTTTATTTTAAAAATTAATGTGAATTTAGATTATAAATAACATGATTGAAGATCTGGATAATGAAATGATAGAGTAAAATGAGGAAATTTTTGAGAGATTGCATCCTAAACTTACGAAAGACTAATTAAAATAGAAATAAAAAGATTAATTAGATGAAGGGTAAAAAATGAAATTTTAATTTGAAATTTTAAGATTTTTTAAAGTTAATTTTAGGATTTAAATTTTTTAATTTTTTTATTTAAGGAAAAAAAGTTTTTTGAGTGAATTTTAACATTTGTGCTATTCGACAAAGGGATTAGGGACTAAAAAACAGATGGGAAAACAATAATTAATATAAAATTTAAGTGAACTTCCTATTGCTAATTAGAGACAAAGGTACGGTAATAAAGTGTAAGATTAAAATTAATTAGAATTGCTAAAATTGAATAAAAAATAAAAAAAAGTTAAAACTTTTTCCAAAGGTTTAAAATATATGTTAAAAATTGACCCTAAGTTTTAAGATAGTCATTAGTACCAGTACCCTCAAAAAATAATTTGAATCATTTATATTTTTTTTTATTTATAATTATATTTATTAGTTAATAATTTACTTACATAACATACATATTTTAAAAATTATAGAAATGAAAAAATTAAATTATAAATTTTTATTTCGAGGAATATAATAATAATAAAAATATTTTTAATTGTGATTAAAATAATATTATCTAGGAATAATTTTATTATAACTAATTTTATAGTATCTAAATTTTTTATAAAAAAATTATTAATTTTTATTCATTGTCATGAATTATTGAATCGATTAAATTAAAATTGAAAAATTTTTTTTATGTAAATATTTAAGTCTTAAAGTTTTTTTATTATAAATAATTTTAAAACATACTGGAATTGAAGAAAATAAAGAAAGATAAAAAAAGTTGAAAATTTTTGTTTTGATCAAGAAATTAATAGTTTGTTTTAGATTTTTGAGGAAACTATTAACTCGATTAATTATAAATTTTTTAATATATTTATTAATAAAATAAAATAAAAATCAAAAAAAAATTTTTAAATAATTAATAAAAAAAGAAGATCTTTAATAATATTTTTAGATAAATGTTTACCTCTTTTAATTACTAGATTTCTGAATAGCCTTTTAGGTATTTTTTGAAGCAAAGTAAGGCGCCTTTTTCTTTGGTGCACAGTCACGAGACAAAAATTTGTGCTGGGAATTTGTTTTGCTAATTAAAATTATAAGATGGCTCAGTTATTAGAGAGTTGGAGGAAATGATAATTTTTTTTGACTAGGAAATAATTCCAAAATCTTAGTTTAAAAATATTATTGCAAAATCTTTTTTAAGTTAGGAAATTTCTTAAAATTTGAGAAAATTGGTGGAATATTTGAGTTAAACAAAAGAACACAGTTAGTTCGATTTCGAGAAATTCAATTAAGAATAAGAGTAATTGCTTTAGAAACTTATTGATATAAAAAAACAGGAAAAAGAAACTAGATTTTCTATAGCTGATATTTTGTTTTATTTTACTTTGAAGGTAAATAATTTTTTTTAAAAAAATTTTATTTAAAGGAAAATAGATAAAATTATTTAGCTTTTTAGGAATTTATTCATTTTTTTTTAATTTTTATTTAAATTTTTTGTATATTTATTTTTGTTCATTATAAAAATTAAAAAAGCTAGTTTTGTAGATTGCGAATTAAAATCAGGAAGTACTTTCGAGTTTTTTGAGACATTTTATAATAGATTTGGAAATAGACACCGACATGAATAAGATAATTTTTTCTTAAGATTTAATTTTAAGTCCTTATTTGCCTGTCGAGTGGCTTCCAAGTGTAAATGTTGAAATTCGAAATAATTTGCAGAAAAATCTTCCTAGTATAATAGATTTTGCCGAGTAAGTTGGCGCTCAGTATAAATATATAGCAAGAAATTAACTAGAAAATTAAAATATATTGGTGACTTAACATGTTCCTTTCAGTCCCAAACCAATAAGAGTATTATAAATTTAAGATTTTTAATAAAATAAAATAAAAAGAGAAATTAAAAATTTATTAAAAAATAAATATTTGATAATTAATTTTTTATTTTAGTTGAATAAGAGAGATTTGGACGATTTTTAATAAAAAGGGTTTTTGTGGAACAAATTATTGTCGAAAATGGCTAATGATACTGATTTTATACTGGAAACTTTCAAAAGTATGACTGACCCATTTGTTGTCAAGTAATTGGAAATATTGAAAAAAGTTTAGGAATGCAAATTTGCGAATGTAAAAAAATAAAAAAATATTAAATAAAATTTAGAAAAAATAAATTGATTATTTTATGAATTATTATTAATTTTGTATTTATTTTACGTTTTTATAATATTTTTAGTAAACGAACGTTATTTTGACTAGAAATGATGTTATGCACGACGCGAAATCTGAGTGTTGGAAACAAGTTGAATTTAATACATATGCAACCAGTTTGCATAGAATGAGTTCTACTGTTTAAGAGTTGTAGTCCATAGTAAAGGCTTCATTTTTGAAAAGTAATAAAAAATAAAAAATATAAAAAATAAAAAAATTTAATAATAAAAAAATAAATAAATTTAATAACTAAATTTATTAATTAATTAATTATTTTTAGACTAATTGGGAAACTTTGATTAGAAGGTGGAAAAGCCAGACTAGGTGGTTTCAGAGACTATATTTAAAGCTCATTAGTTATATGGAAAAGAAAATGCAATTGTAGTTATGGTAGTTTTGGAAGTTGAGAGGAACATTTTTGATTAGCGAATAATTGAAATTGAGTTAATTAAATTAGGCGTTTAGGTTGTGAGAAAAACTTTTTAGGAGTTATATGGTGAACTTAAAAGAAATTAAGAAGGAGTTTTATTTTTGGAAGGTCAAGAAATTTCTGTAGTTTATTACAGAAGCGGGTTTACTTTGGAATAATTTCCTAATGAAGTATAAATAAATTAGAAAAATTTTTACATTTTATAGATTAGAAATTTAATTAGTTTTATATAAATTTTTTATTTATTTATTTGTTTTTTGGAAATTAGGAGTGTTGGTAGGCGAAGGAAATGATAGAGTGTAGTTAGGCTTTGAAATGTCCTAATATTAGACTTTCTTTAACAAATTTGAAAAAAGCTTAATAAGCTTTACAAAAAGACGATATTTTAAGAAGATTTGTAGAGAGCGATGAAGAAATGGAGAAAATTAAGAAGAATTTTGTGGAAATAATAGATTTTGAGGACGAAAGTAAATAGGAACTTATAATTTTAAAGGTGAAATCTGAAATTAGCGACTGGGTTTTGAAGCCTTAGAGAGAAGGAGGGGCGAATAATTATTATGATGAGGAAATTTTGGATTAATTAAATAAAATGTCAGTTTCGGAAAGGAAAAATTATATTTTAATGAAAAAAATTAAGCCTTAGCCTGTTGTAGGGTTTATGGTGAAAGAATCGAAATTACATGTTGCACCAGTTATTTCTGAGGTCGGGGTTTATGGGGGATATGTTGCTGATTAAAAATAAGAGTATTTGAATATTAATAGAGGATATTTGTGTAGAACTAAGGTGAAAAATGAGAAGAATTATTTATATTTTTTTTATATTTAATTTTTAATTAATTTATTTATATAATTTAGATGATTTATGATAATGAAGGAGGATTGGCAAGCGGGGTAGCAGTTATTGATTCTATTATGCACCCAAAAGAGTGAAGATATAAATTAATATTTGAATTCTATTTATATTTTACATAGCAAAGTTTTATTCCATTTTTATAATAAATTAATAAAAAATTCTATATTTTATAAATGTTCATTGAATGATATTTAATTGATAATCAATCATTAATTTGTTGTTATACTTTTAAATTAAATAAAAAATTTATTACTAAAAATATTTTAGAAACCAGAAAACAAAAAACTTCAAAAAAAAAATTTTTTAATTAAAATAGAAAAAAATTTCAAAATTATTTTTAAAAGATAAAAAAATGTAATAAGGATTTACGAATTAATTGCAATAATAGTATTAATAGCAACTTTTATTAGACGAATAGAATGTTCTCGAGCCAGAACATTCTATTGGTTTTTCTGGAAAAATACATAACAGTGTTTATTTTCACCCCAATGGAAAAGATTTCGTTTACATTTCTGGATGTTGCATAGTAATAACTGATTTAAACGACCCTCACAAGGTAAGAAAAACGAGTTGATATAATAAAATTTTTAATTCTGATTTTTAAAAAGCAAAATTAAAAAAAAATAGGTTTTTTAATTAATTTATAATTAATATATTATTTTAAGAAAATTAAGTTTTTAAAATAATAAATTAAGTTTTTGATTAGTATTTTTTTAATAAAAAAAGCAAGATTTTTTGAGAGAACATGACGACAGTATTACTACTTTGGCTATTGGGAATTTAGGTAAATTGATAGCTTCTGGGCAGAAAGGAGATAATAGTGACGTTATTATTTGGGACTTTGAACAGCGAAAACCGTTATTTAAGTTGTCAGAACACGACTGGGAAGTTGTTACTGTTCAGTTCAGTCACGACGATAAATTACTTTTTTCAGCAGGAAATCCATAAGATAAAAAGATCTTTATTTGGGACACAACAAATGGGTAATAGAAAAAAAAGTTATTATTTAAAATAAAAGAAAAAAAAAAATTTTAATAGAGATTTTAAATAAAAATTTTATAGTAGTAATATATAAAAAATGGGATTTAAATTTTTTTATTTTATTTAAATTTTTAATATTTAAATTTTTTTTATTTAAGTTTTTAATATTTATTTTTTATTATTTTGTTTAAATTTTAATATTTAAATTTTTTTTATTTATGTTGATAGTTTTATTGTGGCTTCTTGTTTGGCTCAGCCTGAGAGAATACAGTGTATGTCTTGGGGAGGGTACGCTAAGGATATTAAAGGAAGAGACACAAATTTGTATTAATTTGCAACTTCTGGAAGTACTAAAATTTGTTTGTGGAAATTGGACTCCTAGTTGGGACAATTCGACAAAGAGTTTATTAATACAGGAAGCATGATTAGAGATTATATTTGCATGAAGTTTTCTAAAAATAAAGAAGAGTTTTTATTCGCAGGTACAAAATCGGGAGATTTCTGTGTATTTTATGTTAAATAAAAGTCTTTAGTAACTTCGATTACAGTGGCAGCCCAAGGTAAATTGAATAAAAAATTAATTTAGAAAATTAAATTAAAAAATTAAATAAATATAATTTAAAATTAATATTATTAATAATTATAAAAGGAGTTTAATCTCTTTATCCTATAAGTGCAAATCAGATAATGGTCGGATGCGGACAAGGAACAGTTGCTATTTATTAAAATTAGGGATCATAATTTAATAAGATTTTATAAAACGAGTTGATGGGTTCAGTTAAGAGTATAAGTGTTTCTTAGAACTAATAAGAATCATTATGTGCAACTGACAAAGGATTTATATACAGAATTAGAAATTAAGATATGGCAAAAGTTTTACACTGTGAAAATCACGTCGACTCGATAACTTTTTTGGCTTATCCTGAGGGAGTTTCTGACAAATTTGCCTCTGCTTCTGTTGATGGGACTATCAGATTATGGGATATATAATAAGATTATTTGGTTACTACTAGGTGTATGTAAAATAATGCAGGTAAATAAATAAAAAATTAATAAAAATAATTTTTAGTTTGTTTATTAAAAAAATATTTAAATAGGTCCACCTTTGTGCATGGTTTATAACGACGAGATAATTTTATCGGGGTAAAAATATTTAAATACTTTAAAATAAAAATAACAAATATAAATATAGATATAGATAAATAAAGTAGAAGATATAAATTAAATTTTGAATATAATTTATAAATTTTTATTAATTTTATTTAATTAAGTTGGTAAGACGGGAAAATAAGGCTTTTTTCTACAGAGAGCGGTAAATTGATTTGGCAGATAGACAACGCGCACAAGGGGGGCGTGACAAGTATTTGCATGGCAAAAAATTTGAAATTTTTCGTTTCTGGGGGCCAGGAAGGAGAAGTACGTGTTTGGGAGATGAAAAGCCGAGAAATGGTTTCCCATTTAAAAGAACACACTTCAAAAGTGACAAAGGTGAGGTTGACAAAAGACGAAATGCACATAATTTCTGCTTCGAAAGACAGGGCGCTTTTGGTGTGGGATTTGAAGTTGGAAAAGAGAGTTTCTGCGCACATTTAGAGAATGGGGGGGATAAATAGTTTTGACGTGGTTTCGGGAAGCAATATTGTTGTTACTACGGGGCAGGATTAGAAAATTACTTTTTGGGATTTGAGTTAGCCGAATCCGTTGAGGAGTTTTAATACTAGTTAGAAATAGTAGTCGGTGCAGGATGAGGTGATGGATTTGAGTATTTCGCATGACGGGAAGTATTTTGTTACTGGGGGGACCGAGGAAGTTGTGAAGGTTTGGGATATTTAGAGTGGGTAGATTGTTGGGAAGGGGCAGGGACATTCGGGGCCGATTAATTCGGTGGCGTTTAGCTATGATGATAGGTAGATTGTTTCTGGAGGGAGAGATGGGAATATTTTTTTGTGGAATGTTTTTATAGACTGATGAAGATTATCTTTTATTTTAATAAAATTAATATAAATATTAAATGTTTACAATTTCGGTTGTTTTTTAAGTTTAAAAGGTTCTTATTATTTTTAATTATTATAATTTATTATTATATCAGTATTTATTTGTAATAGTTTTAGGATAAAAAAAAATGACTTTTGTAATAAAATTTTTAATGTTTTTTGGTTTGGAGTTTTAAGAAAATAAATAGTTTAAAAATATTGCTGAATTTAGGTTATTTTATTTTTAACAATAATATTTTTTTTAAGTTAATTAAATTTCAAATTACCAATTAATTTTTCTTTTTCACAATTCTAAAAATTAAAAAATAAAAAAAATACAATTATATTTAGAATTTTAAATAAATAAATGAGCCGATAAATAAATAATTAAAAACTTGATCACCTTCACAGTTTATTAGACAAAGAATTAGGCTAGATAAACAATTTCCCTTTACAAAATTAAAACAAAAACAATTTTCAGTAAAGTTAAGATTTCGATTAGCAAAAAATAAATTAAGATTTAATTTCTGATTAAAGTAATAATAATAAATAATAATAATAGTAAAGACATTATTATCAAAGCACAGCTCAAAGTTAAGAGAAATTTTAAAACTAGATTTTTCCAGATTATGCAGAAATTAGTAATAAAAATAATTAGTTGGATTACAATTAGGTTTCATTTTAATAGTAAAGTAATAGAATAAAGCATCAAAGAAGTTTTACTCAAGATTTAAGCAATTTAAATTTCAATTAGCAAAGTCAAAATTAGCCTTAAAAATTAAAACAGGCCTTTTAAAACTAGCACCAAATATTAGACTAGGCTTTAAATTAGAGTTACAATTATTAAAATTAAAGTTAAGATGTTAAATTTTCCAAATTCACTAGTCCTTCTATATAATAATAGTAAAAAGAAAAGTAGAGCCAATTAAACTAATAAAATTTAGTTTAAAAGGGAAATCAAATAGAAGAATTGCAGAAGAAAATAGTGAATTTAGAAGAGAAAATAAACAAAATTAATACACCTTAAAAAGAGGTTTCTCAATAGCAGTATAAAATTAATTAAAGTTAGAAATATAGTTAAAATTAAAATTAAAATTGTAAGAATAATTAAGATAATGAAAAAATGGAATAATTTAGCGATATTTAGTAAATAAATCCAAATAGCCAGGAAATTAACGAATAATAATAATAGTAAAAACATATTTCTTCTTTTAATTAAAATATTCCCTAGGAGTTTATTTAGCAAAATTAGGATTAAATTTTAAGAAAAGAGTTTTAAAAATAAAATCAAGAATAATAACAATAGCAATTTTTATTATAATAATAATAAGAAAAAGAAGAATTTTAAGAGTAGGAAAGTTAGGAATAAGATTAGTAAATTAAATTTTAAAATAAGAAGAAAAAAAAGTAGTAAGAAGTTAGTTTTAGTAAGGCTTAGGTAAAGGGAGGGAATTAAAAGGGCAAAAATTAGAAAAATTCTGAAGTTTAAATTAAAGTAGTTGAAAGATCTTTGTAAATTGCAGAATAAGTTTTTGATTAAAACAAGAAAACTTTAAAAAATTAAATTTCTCGAAATAGAATACAGTCTCTGAATTTGCCCAGTTCTGTGACTGAAAGGAGAAGGGCTTAGAAATCTAAAGAAAAGTTATTTGGGTAAAAATTAATTAAATTACAGTTTTTTATTTATTTTTTTAAAATGTAAATTATAAAAATTAATTTATTAATTAATTTAGTAAAGAGTATTAGTAATTGGAAGGGAGTTAGATTAAGAAATTGAACAATTTTAATAATAATAGCAATAATATTACAAATAGTAGTTAATAAGTGCATGTAAGCAGTGGAAAGTATTAGCACACTTATATTTTGAATAAATAATTGTTGAAAATGCAGTAAATTTATGAGTAAAGTTGTAAAGATTTAGAAGAAGAAAATTTGAAAACAAAAGAACTTTCTTAATAAATTTAGAATATGTATGGAAAAGCAGAATATATGCAGAAATCTATTTAAAGAACGTAGAAATTAAATTCGGATTATTAGGTTTTGTTATAGCATTTTTAAAAGTCTGAATTTATTAAGAGTTAGTAGAAATAATTGATTGATGCTCTTAAAAAGGAAATTAAACACTATAAAAACGAAAATAATTTAAAAATTAATGCAAATTGTAAAAGGAAGTGAATGAGGGTGATAGGATTTTGTTTTTAATTATATTAATTTTATTTATTAAAAATAATAAGTTAAAACTTTAAAATTTTATTTTATGTATATAGATATATTAAAATTGGTAATTATGATTTTGAAATTTCATAAATTTATTTATTTGTGATAGATATTAATTCTTCTAGATGATATATGAAAATAATTATTTTTTTATTTTTATTAAATAAATAAATGATTGGTTTTATACTTTGTATATTAATTAATATAATTGTTATTTGTAAAAATTAAATTAAAAAGCAGTATTATTTTGATTGATATTCCTATATTAATTGATAATTAAAATTAAGAAAGAAGACAATAGTTAGTAAAATAATAGAAAATAAAATGTGGACAAAATTGTTATGGATGGAATTTCCCAAGGCTTTAAAGCCCACAAAATTCGGGACTCAAAGAGCTTCAGCTATGATTTCCAAAAGATATTAAGCAGTTTTAAAAAAATAATTTAGAATTAACGACATTCCCTGGATTTTCTAACCCCATAAATCAATTTATGAAAATAATCCTAGAAATAGAAAGCCCAAAGGCACAAAATTGGAAAGAAATAGACCTTTAAGAATTGCAAAAATTCAGAAAAATTTAGAGTTAAATGAATAAGCCGAATTGGATTACAGATTAAATAGATTAAATAATAAAAAATTGACTGGGTTAGATTTGTACATTTAAAAAGCTATTCCTTCTTTTTTGTCCAACAGGGCTGATAAAGCAGGATAAAAAGAGTCTTTAGTGAAAATTAAATCTACTACCTCTGGATTCAAAAAAAATGCAAAATGAATGTCATTATTTATGGAAAAAAATAAATAAATAATAAAAAAATAAATATGGACATACAAAAAAAGCTTAAAAATAAATAATAAAAATAAGAGAAATTGTAATAATAATTATTAAAAAAATATAAAAGTTAAGGCAAAATATAAAAAGTGATTGTTTTTGTTTGGTATGTTTAAATTTATAAAAATTTATTTAATTTATAAAAAATATTAGATTATAAAAAAATGAATAGTAATAATATATAGATTAATTTATAAAGTATAAATAGTTTATAAAAAATTCTGTGTAGATTAATTAATTTTTAAGGTCAACTGTTTATGATATGCATTAATTTGTATATTATTTTTATTTGTTGTTATGATTTAATTTTTAATTAGAAAATACTTTTTTAAATTACTTCTTTTAAAAATAATATATGACCGATTTTCGATTAAAGTCTGATAAATGAAGTAAAAAAAATTCATTGTTTTTATTTGTGCAAATAAATGAACAAAAATTTATTATTTTTATAAGATTTTATTAAGAATTAGTACCTTTGTTCTTTTTCTTCTTAATTCAATTGAATTTTATTAATGTAAAATATTATGTTAACTATATTATTTTACTATGAAAAAGTATTTAATATAATATTTTAATTTTAAATTTAAAATGAATAATTTATATTAATTTTTAAAGTTTTTTATTTTATAATTAAATCGGATAAAAATTACAGTAAATTTAAATAAATTTTATATTCTAGAGTAATTTTTCTTTATTTTAAATTATGATAAACATTATTCATAAATTTATTTCATACTTCAGTTCTTTTTATATATTAATTTACAATTTATTATCAAGTTTTAGCAATAAATTCTGGCAGTTCTACCAAATTAAATATATTATAATATAAATTCACACTTATTTAAATTGTTTCTAACATATAAAAAATTGGATTTTACCATAAAATAATTGATAATTTTTTAATAAAAATGGGGTTTATTAAATATATTAAAAAATAAATTAAATTTATATGAAAAAGGTAAGAATAAATTATAATGTTCTTATTTTATTAAATTATATTAATATTAATCTTACTGCTGATAAATTCTTAATTCAGCAACAATTTTTATATGTATTTTATATTATAAAAATTCTAGAAAAAAGGCTTTCTTTTATTTAAAAGTGATTTAATAATTAAAATATATATTGAACAGTTTAAAATACCAGCATAAGTATAATTTAAAAAAAGAAAAAAAAAAAGAAAAAGTAAAAAAAAGAAAAATAAAAGTATATTAAATTATCATATAAAAAAAGATGAAGACATTCGATATATCTTATTAACCATAGAGCACAGAATTGTATAAAGTAAAATTGTCGAAAATTTTTGCGAATTAGTACAAATAAGTAGAATAAAAATAATAAAGGGGAGAAAAATTTATCTAACTATGTGATTATAAAAATGGGATTGGTAGTAATAATGAATTGAAATAATTTGTTTATAATGATGCTTTATAAAAGAATTTTTAAAATGATACAACTTTGTCTCTTTCCAGTTTTGACTCAATTGAGGGCTAAGATTTTTAGAAAGAGTAGAAAGTTTAAAAGAAAAATATTTTGGAATTATTAAAAAAAAACAGTTCTAATAGTATTAATTAGAGAGAAATAGAAGGAAATTAAAGTAATAGAAAAAATATTAGTATTAATAAAAGTGCCTCCTAAAATATCAGAATTAGATCGATAACATAAGGAGGAAAAAGCTAGGTTTTAAATAATAATAGAAGTCAAAACTCAAGCCAAAATTTGTTATTGAGTTAAATGAATAAACAAAGCCATTAATATTTACCATTAATAAATAATAATAATAATTAAAATTAATATTGTAATAATAATAGTTTAAAGTTGAATTAAAGTATAAAATAGTAATAATAAAAAAGTGTAAGTATTATAAATTAAATTGATTAGTTAGAGTGTAATTAGGAAACTGGTAAAAATAACATAAATGTTAAAAATTTTTAAAAGTAAACTCATAAAAAAGTTTCTCAGTTGAGATCTGCTTCTAGACTTAAGTATAAAATTTATTAGCATTTGTTGAATTAATAATAATAACAAACAATGGGCGATTAATAGAGCAATTTATACTTTTATAATTAAAATTAAACTTATTAATAATCTTAAAAAGAAAAAAAATATATAAATGAGAGTAATTTTTAAAAAAATGAAGGGAGTTAGATAAATTTTAATTAGAAGTTATTTTACAATACTAAGTTAAAAAAATTGAATTTATAAGATTAATGCTAGGATAGTGATTAAAATGATTAATAAGAAAAAAAAGTTAAAATTTTTAATAAAAAGTATAACAATCTGTAATAAAATTAGAGTTAAAATTAAAATTAGAAGAAATAATTTAATTGTAATTTAAAAAATTGTTAGTTTTTAAATAAGAACAGCTCTTAGAAAATTATTATTTCTTATAAGAGTAATAAATTGCTTAAAAGTTTGTAAAATTAGGAATAATTTAATGATAATAATAATAAAAAAAATTATGAAGATAAAAATTAATTAAGATAGAGAAAAATGAGAAATTTAACAGTTGAAATAAAGAATTCTAATTTTTAGTTTGGGGAAAGTTGTACCCAATCTAATTTAAGTAATTGATTTTTTACTTTTTTTCAATTATTTTTAAATTAATGTGAATATTAATTAAATTATGAAAAAAGAAGATTTAATGTAAATATGAATTTCAATTAATTATTAAATTTACTAAATAATAACTTTGTATAAATTATAATGTATACGTAATTTAAATGTTAGATATAATTATATATATATATTTATATAATAAACTTCTTAATATAAATATATATATATACATATTAATAAATAAATAAATGAATGAATTATTAAAATTGTTAAAAAAGTATATTATGCAATAATTTTATAAATTGATAACTAGTAATTAAAAATAATTGAATATTATTTATTTTTTAATAAAATTATATGTTATAAATATTATTCAAATTGCAGGGTTTCTGTGCATGTAGGGTAAAGTGTTAGGGTCTACTTAATCCTTTCTTAATTATCTTTCTTTAACTATATTTATATTTGGTCCATCGTATCTTTATTATATATCTAGGTTTATTATCATATAAAATGTTTACTTAAAATATAATTTTATAATAAAAGAATAAATAAATAAGTATTAATTTTTTATGTTATATGTTAGCGTTTTTTTTATTTTTTTTTACCTTGTGTTGAAGGTTGAAGCTGTTTAGTTGCCTCCGATTCTAACATTTATCTTATACTTTTATTTGAATGAATATTTCCTAAATTCTATTTGATAGATAAAATTGTATTTAATAATATATTTTTCGAAATTTTAGATAAAAAAATGTAAATACCTTGTAATTTCTTAAAACTTCATCTGCAACTAATTTGGCTATTTTTTATTCGAAAGTTATGGTTTCTCCTTTTGTCTTCATAAATAAAGATTTTATAATGATAAAATTAAACTATAATTTATTATAATATATTTTTTTTTATTACATTTCTTTCCCAGTCAATATTTTTTCCTTGGTCTCTGTTTTGTATTTATTCTTTTAAACTTTAGATGCTTTCTTTAAAATTGTTTAGAAAATAATATTTAATTGGTATTAATTAATTAATTAATTAATTAATTAATTAAATTAGAAAAAAACTTATGTTATAATTTTACACATGGTTCTTTCAGAGGCTACACTTTTGGAACCTTCTGAGAAGATACTGGCGGAATCTCTTTCGGCAGCAGCTTATTATTGTTTTAATTTTTCTTGTCTGATTTCTTCTCTTTTTTACTGAATTCTTTGATAAGCTTTTTGTTTCCAATTTTCGTCTTTTTTTAGTTCAGTTACTCTGTCTTTTATGGATTTAATCATAGTTTATACTTCTAAATCATTTATATATTTATCGTAATTTAAATTGTCTACAAATCCTAATAAATCATCAAGTTCTTCGTCTTCTTCTGCTTCTTGTTTCGCTTTGTATTACTTTTATTAGGTAAAAAATAAATAAATAAATAAATAAATAAATAAATAAATAAGGTACTTCTTCAGTTAGGTACTCTTTTTTGGGTCTTTTATTTTTTTTATTAGATTTTTTTGTTAAAGTGGGCTTTTTGCTGTAGCTTATATTGCTTTCTTTTTCGAAGGAATCGTTGAAATTATTTTGTTCTTAATTTTAATTTTGACTTTAATTTTAAAATTGTTATTGCTATTCTTCTTCTTTTTATTATTATTCATATTCTTGTTCATAGTTTTCATAATTTTGTTTAGGTTTTTTGTTTTTATCTGGAATTACACTGTTTAATTCTTACAGTTTTTTCAGATTTTCTTTAGTTAATTTATAGGTTTTCGGTTTTTTTTGGGGTGAATCACCATCCAATTCATTCATTATTTATTTGTTAAGGGCATCGAATTCTTCTTTCATTTTTTTTGTTTTAATTCTATTTTGTGCCGCTTATTCTTTAATTTTTTCAAATTTTTCTTTGGACTCGATTAGGGCATCATCTTTCATTTCTTTTTTATATTTCATTTTTAATTTATAAACTTCAAGCCACTCTTTATGTCTTTTCAGAATTTCATTTGTTTCTTTTATTTTTATATGAATAATTTTAATTTAATTTAAAATTATTGGATAAGTTATTTTAAATTTGCTTACTTTTTTATGGCTAAGGCAAGGCCTCAATTTCTTTTTTAACTGGGTTTAATCCAATTTTATCTGTATATTAAACTCTACTCAAAAATGGTTTTCTTTAAATTAAAAAAAAGTTAAAATAAAATAATAATAATATTTATTAAAAATTTAAATCAAATTGTTATAAATTTTATAGGAAATTCTTACTTTGTATCTGGATTTACTTGTTACTTTTAATTTGGCCTTTCGCAAAATAATAAACCTTTTAAATTGTCTCCGCCTTGTAAAATTAAATAATAAAAAAAAGTTATTAAATTTGATATTTCGGTGAAATTCTTAGAATATATACTTTAATAATTATTATTAATAAGCAGATTTAATATTTATTATATTTACCTTCCATATTTTATTAAATTAAATTCGATTTTTTAGTTATTATAATTTTATTTGTATATTTTCGGAATTAAAATGTGTTTAGTTTTTTAAGATTATAAGTTATTTATTTTTATTAACAACTTTCTATTTTTATTTTATTATATTTTTATTATTAAAAAATTAAAATATGATTATAGAAAAATAATCACAAAAATTTTTGTAGTTATTTTGTTAATAAATAAAATGAAATTAATACAGATTAAAGTAAATTGAATAAAAAACTGTACAATAGGATTAATTCAAAAAGAAAAAAATATAATAAACATTTACTTATTTATTTTTACAATTAATTACTAAATAAATGGAAAAATTTAAATTTACAGTAATTTCTTACTTTTTAAATAAACTGCTTTATATATATATAAATATAAATATGAATATAAATTTTATTACACAATATATATTATAGTTTATAGTTTATAGTTTATTTTAAAAATTAATTTTATTTCACTATTGGAAGTGAGATATAATTTTTTATGATAAAATAACGTTATTTTGTGAAAGAAAATGAGTACTACTATTTTGGTCTAGTAATCTTTTGACTGTTTCTATAGTTGACCTTATTAAAATCGGAGAAAAATTTAAATTTTATTGAATAAGGCCGTTATAAATCCAGGGCAGAACTTCATTTGCGTTTTAAAATTTGAATAAAAAACTTTTTAATTTTGTAATTAGGTACTCATTATTAGTTTTATCTAGTTTTTCCAGACAAATGCCTTTTAAATTTATAATTAAGAATTTTTTACTATTTATTAATTATATTGATAAAAATGTTTTAAAAAATAAGTTTTAGTTTTACCTGTTTATTCCATTAATTAGAGTAATAATTTATCATTATTTGAAGTTAGTGCCATACTATAGGCGTCATTTAGTTTATCATCCTTTATTTGTTTAAATTTTTAATATTAAAATAAATTTTAAGAAAATTTTATATAAAAAAGGCTTTATAAATATCAGAAATTGAAACAGAAAATGAAATTTTTATTTAAATTAAAAAATGGAAATAGAAAATTACATTAATCGCTTTTTATATTTTTTGGTTTAAATTACTTTCTGATTCTTCACGCTAGTTGTGGTCATTGTTATTATAAATATGTATTTTTTGGTCGTCTAACAAATTTTTATGCGGACTGAATCTTCTTTCTTCCATCATATAATTGTTGTTAAAAGTTTATGGTTTGTTCAAATTATAGTTAAAATTTTAATTTTATTTTTATTAATAATTTTAATTCTAATTTTAATTTTAATTTTCATTTAAGTTTTAATTTATATTCTAATTAAGATTAAAATTTTGAATTTTCTGCTTATTTAGTATTGTTTTGCTGTTTTCTTCTAATTTTTGGATATTTTCTAGTTGTTATTTCTGCATTTTCATGTTTTGCTGAATGAGTTCTGAGGGTTGGAAGCTGATGCTGTCTAAAAATTTGTCGTTGTTTTTGTTATTGGACTCAAATTATTAAATAGGTTAATAATTTTCGTTTTAATAGAATAAATTGAAATTATTTGGAGGTGAGAAATTGTTATTATTATTTTTTTTATTGCTATTTTTATTTTTGTTATAGTAAATGTCTTTGAATTATTAAAGAAAAGGTTAATTTTAGTTTTGGTTTTGGTTTAGAAAATTGTTAGTAGGAAGATTTTGTTATTGTTATTAAGCAATTTTGCAAAGTTTGTCGACTAAATCTTCGAGAATTTAGACCTTTTAGTTTAGACTGAGAATTTCTTTTTTGTGTTCTTGTTCCATTCTTTGGTAATTGTTTATTATATCTTCTTGATTTTGGAGGATTTACTGGTTTTGCCTCAAAATGAAATCGATAGACTATTAGTTACCTTAATATTTTAATTTTTTTTTAAAATTTAATTAAAGTATTGAAAAATAATTAGGTTTAAATTTTAGATATTTTACTGTTTTTTTTGTTGCTTGAATTTCTTTGCTATTTATATTCTTATTCTTATGGTTATTAGGGGCTTTATAATATATTATTATTTTAATTAATATTTTTGTTATTATTTTAATCGCTTTTGTTGTATTGGTATTGATTTTCTTGATTATTTCTTTAAAAATCAGGAAAATTTGAGTCATTTTCTTAATTTTATGGGTTTATTTACTAGTTTTATTAAAAATGGTCTTGTTTTTTTTATCCAGTTGGTGAATTTTATATAATTTATTTTGGTTCTTCTTTTTAAACACTACTGTTCTATTAATTTTTATTGGGTTTATTTTGCTCTTGTTTTTCTTGACGTTCTTTAACTTCTTGTTATTTTTTTTCTAAATTTTAATCTACTACTATTTGAATTCCATCATCATGCTTGGAAAAATTTTTAAAGAAATCTGTGTTTCTTGGACCTTGATTATAAAATTTAATTTTTGAGTATTAATTTTTTATTTTTTTAATGTTTATATTATTTTTTTTACCCTAGAAAATGGATTTATTTTCCTTTAATTCAGGCTTTTTGTACTGATTTCTGAAAGGAGAAATATTTCTTTTTCTAATAGGCTTAGGGGATTTTTGATTATCTTTTATAAAAATAAAAGAAATTTAAATTTAAAAATTTAAGAATAATTAATTAATTTTATACGATTTTATAAATATTTACTAATTTGATTTTGGTTTTAATTTTATTTGTAAGAAGATTGAATTTGATCATAATCTTATTTTGGCTATTCGATTTTATCTATAAACTCCTCTTAAGGATCATTCATATATTAGTTTTGATTAAAATTTTGCTATTTTTATATTTAATTTTCGTTGTAAAAATTTTCGCTGATTTATTAGCTAACTCTACTTTGCGGATAACTTTCTTCTTATTCATTTTGAAATTATTAATTTTACTCTTTTAAAACGTTTAAAGCTATTATAGAAGCATCCCTAACATGTTTTATTTTATCAAATCTGCTTTAATTCAGAATTTCAATGCACTACCTCTATTTTTATATTATTTATTATTAATTTTAAATTAGTATTATATAAAATAATAAATATAAATATAAAATTTAAAATAGGTGATTTTAATTTGAATTTTTAATTTTTAATTTTAATAAATTTACTTGGAAAGGAATTAATTCCTAGGGCATTAAAATTGCGATTGTATAAATGATATCTACTGATATTTTTCTGACTGCCCACTGACTGTCTGTCATGGATCCAATTATTAGCGGCATAATAATTTGGCAGTAAGGGTTAAATTTGTCTTCAATTCCTACTAATAAACTGAGTAAAGCTTCTAATAAATGATTTTAAGCTTTAAATTAGGTATTTTGATAGCAATCGTTAATTTTTTTGACTATTTCGTTAGAAAGTTCGTATAAAACTTCAAGCGGACAAGACTGAATTACCTTGCTAAGGGCGATTGCACTTCCTGCCTTTAAATTTAAATTAAAATAAGAAATAAAAAATAAATAAAAGAAATAGGATATTATAATAACTTTTAAGCTTATTTTTAAAATAATTTAATAATTTAATAACTATAATTATAATAATTTTACCTGTAGTTGTTTAGACTTATCTGAAAGATTAGTGAAAATAAACATTAAGACTTGGGTGACGAAGGGAAGGGCTTCTTGGGGAGTTAATTCTTTGAGGGAAAATTCTAATAAGAGTCCAAAACAGTCGCCAATTGCCTGGTGGAGGGAGTTGTCTTGTTCTTTGAGTTTTTTGTTGAGATTTTAGAGGATTTTGGGGAAAAACTCGAGGATTTTAAAGCCGTAGACTTCTGCAGCGAGGCCGTAGAGTTTTATGTACTGTTTTTTTGTTGAAAGTCTGCTGTTGTGGTCTAGTTGGCTTTGGTCGCCGAGGAGGTTTATGACGAGGTGGATTCTTTCGATGCTTTGGCCGTAGAGTTTGCAGATTTCGATGAATTCTTCTTCGGCTTTGGCTTGGGTGTGAGGGTCGCTTAAATTTAATTTTATTACTTAATCGTTTAATTATTTTATTATTTATTTATTTATTTATTTATCTTGTTTAGATTTTAATTTTATTTATTTATTTAATTTTTATGTAATTTTTTATTTGTTTATTTAATTTTTGTTTTGGTTTTTGGGGTTTTTTGTGGTGTTTTTTACTTGAGTTTTGAAAGAGTGTGTAGGATTGCCTGTCTGAAGGTTTGGGTGTTTTCTATTTCTTAGCCGGGTTGGTATTTTGGCATTTTTATTTGGGATTTTTATTTTTTTTCTAGTTTCTTTGTGTGTTTGGTGAATAGTAATTAATAAAATTTTATTTTGATTCATAGCTATTATTTAAATTAATAAAATTTTGAATTGTAAATGCATTCAAGTTACTGAAAACCAGATTATACAGATTTTTTAGAATAATTAATATAAAATAAATATAAGAAAAAGAGAGCTTCTATTGGGAAATAAACTGTATTTAATTATTTTAAAGGTTTTGAAAATTAATGTACTTATAAATTAAAAAATTATAATATATAGTTATATTAAATTAAGTAATTTCTTTTATAATTAATACTAATTACTAGTAGTAACTACATAAATTTCATAAATTTATTAACTGAAATAAAAAAAAATGAGTTTACTTAATTTTAGGCATGAAATGTCTTAAAAAATGCACAAAAATTAGTAAATAAACGAAAGATTTAGTCTCTAAGTTAGCGAGTAAAATAAAAACAAAAGGGGAAATTCAAATAATATATTGATAAATAACTCTTAGAATATTTTGAAGGATTTGGGAAAAAATTAGTCCTAAATTTTTTACTAAAATCAGAAAAATATAGGGGCATAAATAATTAAATAAAGAATGAGCTAAAGTAGGCAAAATATGGAAAATATTTACATAAATTCTGGGATTTCATAGTTGCTTTAAATAACGTAATTAGAGTCAAAACCAGTTTAAGTTATTAAATAAAACTAAAATTAAAATTAGAATTTCTAATAAAATGTCAGAAAAAGTTTTTAGCCGCCGAAATATGTTTAGGTGCAGGCTAAAATTGTAGAAAAAAAAATGAAAATTCAATAAGAACCTTAAAAACTGAAAGAAGATTTGGAAATTTAGTTGCCAAAAATAAAAGAAAAGAGAAAATAAAGTAAATAATTTAAAAAAAAAAAAAAAAGTGTTAAAAAGTAAAAAAGTAAGGTAATAAAAGAAAATAAAAAAGAAGAAGAAGAAAATGAAAATGAAGAAGAAGAAAAAGAAGAAGAGTTTAAATATTAGTTAATTTAGACAGGTTTGGGAAATTGAAAAATAAATAAGAGAAAAATAAAAATTAGTTATAAAGTTTAATTAATTCAAAAAATTTGAAACTTAAAAAATAAATTGATAGTAATATTTTATTTTATTTAGAACGTTTTAAATTATATTGTTATAATGTAATTATTTTATTAATTAACTATTAAATTAATTAATATACTATTATATATATTATAATAAATTATATAATAATTTAATAAGTAGAATATATTTTTTTTATATATTATAATAATATTAAGAATTTATAAGAGTATAAATTTGTAGGTTAAGTTTTTGATTCTTTTTTTTCGTTTTTTGAAATATAAAAAAAATTTCATTTTTGTTCGAAAAGGTATCTGTAATAAGAAGCTTCTGCTTTACACATTTCTAAATCCTATTCGGTCCATTTTAAAGTAGGGATGTCCGAAAGGAAAGTCATAATTTACTCAAAATTATTTTATTTTAATTTATTAGAATATTTCATAATAATGGCAATAAATAGGTACTCACTAAAAGTACTGTAGCCCTAATCATCTGCCAAATAAGTATCAAAAAGTCGTAAACTTACTCTTGTATTAAATTGTCTTAATAAAAGGCAGATTATCCACTTAAAATAATGAGTGTAAAAATCTATATTTTCTTCTTCTAAATGCTCCAAAAGTTCTTTATCTACTCGTAAAATCATTTCTTTAATTTTATTGAAAGATTTTTGAATTCCAGGCGATTTTTCAGTGTAATTGTCTAAAACTCCGTCTAAAATTTTAGTCAAACACCAATAAGTGTCTGCCTCTATTTCGAGCCACTCTTATTAGCTTATATTTTCCAGTTTTTGAGGGTCTACAAAATCTAGATTTTCTAAGTTAATTTCACATTTTTCGTTGATAAAAACTATTAAAAATGGAGTCGCTATGTCGTTTATTCCTTGAACATATCTTTATATATATTTTTTAAGGTTATTAAATTAAAAAAAATAATTAAAAAAAAAGTACAGTGTTAAAATTTGAGAGGTTTTTAGCCACTAAATTTTAATATTTATTTATTTTGCTAATTTATTTATTTTTTTTAATTCCTTTATTTTTTTGATTCATCTTTTGAAAATTTTGTTGAGAAAATTTTATAATAAAATAATACTTTTTTTATTATTTTTTTGATACATTTTAAAGAAAAGTTTTAAATTTTTTAATTTTTTTGATAAATTTTAGAGAAAGTTTTAGATTTTTTTTAATATATTTTTTTATTTATTTTTTTTAATATTTTTTTATTTAATTTTAAAAATTTTATAGTTACCCACAAGCGGGGTGCCTAATATTCCATATATAAAGGACTCTAACAAGAATGTCGTAGATGCGCTGTTCTTTGAAGAGGGGGGAGTCGGGACAGGTTCTTTTTGCGTCGTCGTTGATTTGTTTGTAAATTTTTTTTTCGCTTTCGTCTTTTTCTTCTTCGATTTCTTCTTTTTCCTCATTTTCTTCGCCGAAATACTGTTTTACCATGTCTTTGTAGTTGTTTCTTTTGCTTTGTAAAATTAGATCTTAAGTTTAAGTGTTTGTGGGCAGGTATTTTAGCAGTACTTTCCAGGTTTTGTTTCTGTATTCTAAGATTATTTATTTATTTGTTAAATTTTAAATTTTAAATTTTTTAATATTTAATTTTAAAAATAAAAATGTATTTGAGGAGAAAAATTGAATTGACTTTTATTTATGTAAATTTATTTAAAATTTGAAATTTTTAGAATTGTTTGTTACGGGGAGGGATTCCACTCCAACTTAGTTGTTTTAATTGGTCGTAATCTATAATAGGAGAGTCTAATAATTAGTTGAATTTGCTGATTTTTTTATCTTCTTGGGTAAGTTCGTTATTTGAGTTTGTATTATTGTAATTTTCATGTTAATTCATGATTGAAGTGGGATTTATTTTCTACATGTTATTTTCGCTTATTCTTTTAAAAAAATTAGTAAATTTTAAATTTTTAATACTGTATAAGTAATTATTTATCTATTTATACAGAATACATAAGAAATATTGAAAAATGAATTTAATTTATTGCTTTTGGTAATTTCATTGAAATGCTTATTTTTATATGATTTTGTTATTTTTAAAATTTGCTTACTTTTGATCTTTTTTAAATAATTTTCCGAAGGGTTTCATGATAAAGCTCATTTTTTTCTATTTTAAAATTTTAAAGTGCTTTTTTGTATTTGAAATGTTTTGTTTTTAAATTGTCAAAAATAATTTTATTTTTTTAAAAAATTTTAATAAGATTATATTTTATTTTATTAATTATTCTGAAAAATAAATTTTTTTTGGTAACTATATTAATTTTTTTCTAGTATATGTTAGGTTATATAAGAAGTAAAGCTTAATAATAAAATACAGTATTTTATTAAAAACTTTATATAATATTTTGTAAAAATATAAATAGGTATTATATAAATATAAAACAAACAAATTTTTTTAATTTATTGTAATTGTTTTTTCAGTCAAGTTCGATAGGGTCATCTTTAGTATATCCTTTTATTTTTTAATTTAATTCTTATAGCTAAATAACTTATTTATTCTATTAAAACTATAAAAATTATTGTTATTATTAAAACTATTCTTATTTTTTTTGTTTTTGTTCCATTTTTTTCATGAAATTTTAGATGATCATTGATTTTTGTGTTTTTTCTAAGTTTAAAATTTTTTAAATAGAAAGGTTTATTTATAAATAGTTTACTAAAATTTAAAAAAAATAAATTTTATTACTTTTTTCGTTTTCACTTAATAAATTAGAATTGATTTACTCTAGTTATTTAAATTGCTTAATAAAGCCACTTTTAGGTTCTAAATTGGTTCCATCAAGAGTAAACAATTTAATTTCACTGTTTTTATTTAAATCCCAAAAATTTTTTTTTGATTCAATTTAATTATTTAAATTTATATTTTAATTGTTATTTTAATCATTATTTAAGTCACTATTTTAATTTATATTTTAAATACTACTTTGGCTATAGAGATTACTATTAATATTATCATCAATAGAAGAAAATTCAGTATTTTCCGAACTTTTACTAACTTCGATTTCTATTTCGAAACTTATATCGTTATTAATACTAATACTATTATTATTATTGTTAAATTAACTACTATATGACTAATTATTTTCCACTTAATAATTTAAATTTAAATTTTATTTTTAATTTTATTTTTTAGGAGAAAAAATTAAACTATTATCTTATATTTTTTCTTCCTCTTATTAATTTGAGAAACTCAAATCATTGTCGTAAAAATTATTACTTTATGCGTTTTTTTAAATGTTTATAGAGCTATAATTATTATTTTTATCGTAATTATTATAATTATCTTCTGAATTTTCTTGGTCATCTTCATCATCTATTTCAATTACAATGATTTTATTTTATTTTTTATTTTCATTGCTATCTTGATTTTAAATTCCTTTATAAAAATAAAAAATTGAAATGAAAATAATTATAATATTCAATTTATATTTTTTAAATAAATTTAATTATTTACCGTTAAAATTTTAATTTAAATAGATGAAATTTTCCTCTTTGATTCCGTTATGATTGAATTCAATTTCTTCGTAGTCGTCGTCTTCTTTTATAAAGAAACCTCCTTTGCTGTTAAAAATAACTTCCGAGCAAATTTGTGGATTTTACTTTTAATTCACAAAATTTAAAATAAATTACATAAGTTCGTCAATAACTAACTAAAAAGCTACTTAATTGCAAATAGGACATCTAAATCTTTTTGGATTACTATCTTTTATAAAATTAAAAATTTTTACAAATTATTTTTTATTTATTAAAAAATAAAAAAATTTATATGTATATAAAATTATAAATAATAATTTTAAATAATTATGTAATTTTTTATATAAAATTGGAAGGAAATTATACTTTTTATCATTTTGATATAGTTTTCAAGGCAAAAAGTCTGCAGGTGTTTGCAAAATATTCCTTTTACTGGAATTTGTATTTATTGCATACTGAAGGTATCGTTTAAAGAAATGCTGATATTTTTTATCATAAGTTCGTCAATTTCTAAAAAATATTAAAAAAATAATATTAAAAAATTAAAAAAAACCTAAAAAGTTAAAAAAGAAAATAAATTTTTTATAATTAAATATTAAAATTAATTGATTCACCTTGAGAGAAATTATTTTTGATATCTTGTATTTGATTTTTGATGGGGATGATTTTGGATTCTTTTGTATAATTTTCGATAAGATTTTCGGGGGAAATTAATTTGACAAGTTGCAGTTAAAAATAGTAGTTTTTTCGTTTAAGGTCGTCTGAAATATTGAAGGAAAGTAAATTTTTTCCAATTTTTAGGAAATTAATATGTTTAAAAATAAGTTCTTAATCTTTTCTTTTTTTCAAAGAGCTATTTTGGGCAAGTTTTTTGAACTGTCCCAAAAGTTAATTGTTAACGTAGAACTGAGCTTCTAAAGGGAAGGTGATTTCGTAGGGGTGTCCAGTTTAAAGGCATTTTAGTTCTAGGTTAATTTTTTTTTACTGGAGTTTTTTTAGCTGCTTTTGGGTCAATTGAAAAGTTATTTCTTATCTTAAATTGATTATTTTATTTTTTTAAATTAAAATTCCGTTTTTGTAGAGGCTGTTGAAGGGGTTTAGGTGGGACAGTTGACAAGAAAAACAGTAATAAAAGAGAGATTTTAAAGGGGAAGAGATTGAGGAGAAGCGGGTGGATTTTGAGTTTGTTTTTTGAGACTGTTTTAGCTCGTTTATTTCGGTTTGTTCTAGTTTTTGAGAGCATTTGTGGCAAAAGTAGAGGTCTCTAAAAGGAGAAAAATTTAAAAAAAAATTAGATTTAGGTTCTATTTGATTTATTTTGTTTAAATTGTTTTATTTAGATTTGGTTTAAAAAATTTTGTTTTGAGTGTTTTTTGATTGTTGGTTTTTTTATTTGAATTTAAATTAGATTTTTTATTTTTGTCTTTTTACAATGAATTAGGGTTTATTGTTTATAATTTTATAATTTGAAGTTTAAATGGTTTGAATTACTATTCTTGATTGGTTTGTATTTGTTATCCGTCGTTTAATTTTTAAAATTTTTACATTTTATGTAATTTTTGTGTTTATAGTGTTGATTTTTGTCCTTTTGTTTTAGCTTTTGCGATTTATTGTTTTATTATTTTTAGCAAATTTTATTATTTTTTTTACTTTTCAATTAATTTTTTTTTTGCTTGAAAGAATTTGATTTGGTTATTCTATTTATTCTTTAAATTAAATTTTGATTGAAAATGCAAATATTAGATTTAAATTTTAAAAATAAAAAGAAAATAATAAAAGATGAAAATGGTAGAAATTTAAGACTAAATAGCTAGAATTAAAAAGTAATTATTAGATTAAAAAGAAGACTTATAAAGAGAAAATGAATTAATTTTAGGAATAGTTGGATAAAAATATAGTTAGTTTTAGATTAATATTAAGTAAAATGACAAAATTTAAATTAATAAAAGCAATTAAAATCAATAATTTGAAAGAAAAAATGGAAGAATTAAATAATTAAACTATTTTGATTTGTTTTAAATGTTGGAAAATGGTCTTTTTTGTTAAATTTTACAGTTTTTTTAAATTAAAGAATTAATTAAGTTATAATATTTTATACAAAAAAACTCAGGAAAGCGAAAAATAGTTAAATAGCATATTTTATAGGAAATAATTAACGTATAAAATGAATTGGCATTTAAATTTTATTATTTTTATTTATTTACAAAACTATTTTTAATTTTATTAGAAAGATTTAGGTTTTAATTAAAGAAAAAATTTGTGGTAAAATAAATTTTAGGTTAATGATTTGGTTTAAAGTTAGAAATTTGATTATTTTTTATTGAAGTAAATTGAAGGAGAAAAGTAAAAATAGTAGCAATATTTAATTGATTTGGATGTTGAAAGAACTCCGTTGTAATTATTGTAAGATAAATAATTAGAAAAGAAAATTAAAAAAATAAGCAGTTATAATTTATAAAATATAGTAAATTTGGATTAGGAAATGGAATTTTAAGTTTAAGAGTTAAAAAATAATTTAAAAGAGGTACTGGTAGCGATTTCGAATGCAGATAAAAGCGTAGGTTATGTACAAGGAAATAATTTTATAGTTTAATCAATATTAGCTTACTTTGAGCCTGAGGTAATAATAATTATTATTATTTTTTTACGTTATTATTATATTTTGCTAGAGTTTTATTATTTTTTGGATACTGTTTAAATTTATTGTTATTTGGGATAAATGTTTAGATGAAAGTTTTTATGATATGGGTTAAATTTTATTAGATAAAATAAAATAAAATTCTTAATTAGATAATATATGGCTTTAATTTAGTATTTTATTTTTGATTAATTGATTAATTTATAGAAATAAAAAAAACTAAAATGTTACTGAAATTATCATTAAATAATTTTGGCCATAATTTTAACCTATAATTTTTAATAGCAATTTACTGATAAAAATAATTGATTGAAAAGTTTAATTTGTGTTTTGAAATTATTTATTAATTAGAAATTTTTTTTCTTTTTTTCAAATAAAGAGTTCTTTTATTCGAAAGTATTTTATTTTTCAATTTTATTGTTTTTTATCAATCTAATGTATACTAAATATAAATTAATATTTTATAGAATTTGAGAAATTATTTACAATATACATTTAATTATTTTGAAATAGTAAAAATATTACGTATGAATGTGTTATAAATAAGATTTGATAAGATTATAATATATAAGTTGATTTTTTTTTAATTATTATTATATTGTTTAATTTTTGTTTTTTAATATAAAGGATACTTTTTACATAATGATGAGTATTTTAAAAAACTACAAACTTTCTGAGTTTTAGAAAAATGAAATGGAAAATTTGGGAACGGCTATGAAAGTGCTTGATTTTTATGTTTGGGAAAATTTACGATTTTTAGACGAGTATTTTATTAATAACCATTTAGATTGCAGTGTTTTTGCAGTTTAATGGTTTTAAACTTTGTTTTAAGTAACTTTTTAATCTAATTAGTAAAAAATAATGGACTTGTTTGCATTTTAGGGCTGGAAGATAATTTTTAAAATTGCTCTTAGTATATTTAAACTTTTGGATTAATAATTATAAAAAGTTGCTTTATATGAAAATTTTGGTTTGGAATAAATACAAGTATTTGATTTACTTGAATAAATTTTTTAAGAAAATTCAATTGAAACTATTTTAAATATGGCAGTTAAGGACTAGTAATGGTAAATAAAAGTAAGCAATAAAAGAATAAATTATTTGCATTAGATAATTTAAAACTATTAAAAAAAAGAATAGGGAAAAATAAATTCAAGGGTAATAAAAAATAAATGGAACTGGGAGGATATTTAGATATAATTAAATAATATTTGAGTCTATTAAGAATGAAATATATAATAGATGCTTTTTAAATTTAAATTAAAGTTTATTTATTAAAATAATTGTAGATTAAAGTGAAATTAAATTGGGAATCAAATTTAGATCATTATACAATTAAAAAAAATTAACTTATACAATACATATAAAATTAATAGTTTGATTAGTTTAATTTTTATTCTGATGTATTTTATTACATACTAAATTTTACAATATATGAAAATTAATAGAAGTATTACTTATTAAAAATAATTATCATTATATATATATAATTATAAATATGTTTTATGTGGTTTTTATTTGTTTATATTTATATGATTTTTTCATTATATTAATATTTATATATAAATATATCGATTATATTAAATAGCAAAATTAATCAGCCAATTTTTATAATGATTCTTAATAAAAGTTTTAATAAGAAAAATTAAAAGAAACGTATTTTTTAAATTGAAGAAGAAATAAATTAATGGAGAGAAAAAGATAAAAAAATAGAATGGAAATATTAAAATTTGAAAGTTACTGGTAAGTTAAATTTGTTATTGAGAATTTTAAAGGTTTTTTTTAGGATTTTTTTGGGGTAAAGTTATAGTATTTTTTAATTTTAATATGTTAGAATGGTGTCAGTAAAAATTTTTTGGGAAAAGTCAGTGATTTTATTTCAAGGAGTATAAATTTAATTTATTTATTTATGTGAAATTGTGATTGATTAAAAGGTGTTAAAAATTATTTATTAATAAAGAATCAATTTTTACAGTAAATTCTGCTCTAAGAAAGAAGATTATATTGTTTTAATTAAAAATTCGTGGGAATTATTGATATAAATTTTAGCTGGCTTAATTAAATCAATTGTGTATTTATTATATAGTTGGACTTTGTTTTGATACTATATGTATGAATATTAATTGTGTTTTTTTTATTTTATCATTAAATTAATAAAAAAATAATTAATTACTAATAATTACAAAAGATAAAAGCAACATTTAAAAAAAAAAAATAATTAAATAATAAAAAATAAATACAAATATAAGAAGATTAAAAATTTCCTTAAAAAGAAAAAATAAAAGAAAAAACCATAATATAAAATCCAACATTTATTTAAATAAATCCAAATTATAAACAATCAACCATAAAAAATGTAACCTAGTGTAAAAAAAGGAGACAATAGAATTAAATAACATTCTTCTATGAATTATAATGAATTTGTGAAGGCCTATGATAGGGTCCCTAAAATTGAGAAAATTAGGTAATTAAAAAAAAAAAACACAAAATTTATTTTCTAGCTAAAATTTAGCAATTTAAAATAATTTTTTTACTTCTTTTTTCCGACTAATAATCATTTTTTTTATTAAAACAGACCTATAAAAGATAATGTTGGGCTTAGAGGACTTGAAGGCTTTAGTTTGGAGGGAAATAGGTAATTTAATTGTTATATATTGAAATTATTAATTTTTAAATTGAAAAAAAAAAAATGAAAAAATATTTTTTGGTTTGAAATTTTTGGGTTCTTTGTTGATCTTTTTTGAAGATTTTTTTTTAAACTTTACTAACTTATTTTTAAAATTATTAGATAACATTCTTACACAACCCCTGAGAATATGAATAGTGGCTTTAATAGAAATAAAGAATATAGTATCATGGAAGAGGAATACGACTTCGATGAGAGCACGGAGGGAAATGTGGATTGTAATGATACAGATGAAATAGGTGGAATTTAAAGTTCACTTACAATAAAAAATAAATTTAATCCTTTATTAAATTAATAACTGCAAAAATAGAAGGAATAATAACAATAATAATAAACATAAAAATAAGTACATTAATCCAATTAATAATAAAATGAACTGAGGTATAGATCTTAGTCGGACAAAATGGGAACTATTTTTAATTAATTAGACAAAAAAATCGAGAAAAAAAGATAAACAGTAAATGATGTCCATAACAATATCCAATTATGAATTAATTGAAAGCTTTTTACCAGTTTAATTTTTTAAATGCCTAATTAGACTCTTGAAAAGTTAACAAATTATTAATAAGAATAATAATAATAATTCTTACCAATTTTTAATACATTCTTAATGGCAAACCAAAATAAAATAATATTAATAGAAAAATTAAACTTTTATGTCTAATAATTAATTGATATATTTAATTAAAAAATATGAATTAAAAAATTAATAATAACTGATTTTGCTTAGCCAAAAAGAAAGAAATTATTGAAAAATAAATTCATAATAATTTTATTATAAAATACTTATAATAGCAATACAAAAATAGATAATAAAATTTATTATATATTAAAACTGCTATCTCTATTATAAATTTAGTATATATTATATTAATCTTCTTTATAATTTATAATTTAATTTGTTTATATATTCCAATTGTTTCGCAAAGAATTTACTCACAAAATTTCCAATTCAATATTTTTTTTTTTATTAATAATAAAAATCCAAAATATAACCTTTTAAAAAATCTTTTTATTCTAATAAAACTATTATTATTTTATAAAAATTTTTCTAATTAATTGTAGAAATAAGAATTTTGTTCTTTATATTTGTAAATTATATTTAAAAATATCCAAAGTTAAATTAAATTAATAAATTAAAAAACAGTAAATTTTATCCTAAAAAAATCAATTAATTAATAAAGTAAATTTGCACGTTTATATTTAATTTACATATTTAAAACTAAATTTATATAAAAATAATATTGTACTTATTTTAAATTCGAATTAGAAATATTAATAAATTTCTTAAATATATCTACTAATTTTTTGGGGTGGATTAAAATCTAAATTTCTATATCAATTTAAAAAAATAGAAAAAATATATATTTAAAATTTATTAATAATTTTAATAATAAAGTGTAAGATAAAATAAAAAAAATTAAATTCTCAAGATTTTATTTTAAAAAATTCACTTTTATTTAATTAAATTTAAATTAAAATTGTTTATTTTAGATTTTAATAATCTAATATATTTACAATATATGAGATTAGAATTTTTTTAAAAAAACATTTTAAAATTAAAAATAAATATACGTTATTTAATTTAAATTCTAATCAAAAAAAGTTATAATTTTTTTTATTTTTTTCTAACTATGTATTACAATTATAATTTTAATATTTACTTCATTATTAATGCTAATATTTATTGTAATTAATTAATAATATGAAGTTTAAATTTAAATAATAATTATTATCAAAATAGACCGAAATCCCTTTAATTAATAATTATTATTAATAGAAAAATAGAAATAATTAGTTTATCAAACATAATAAAATTAAACTTGCTTGAAATTAAAAATTATATGATAATTATTATTATGGTTACTTATTTTAATAATTATAATTAATTAAAAAAGTGAATAGA